>BQNB010007277.1:0-94135 GCA_026074375.1 Tanacetum coccineum | reverse complement strand
GATTATGACTGTTGTACCTTGAAGTAATACCCCAGATTAGCTTCCGCTGCTATATGTAAAAATGGGGGTGTTACACTACTCGAGCTCAAGCTCGTTTTACTCGAGCTCGAGCTTAATACTCACGAGCTCTAGTCGATCTTGAACAAATATTAGTGCTCGATTAGTTTGACGAGTCGAGCTTTGAAAACTAGTATTTGGCTTGGCTCGTTCGAAAACTCGTTTAAACACGAGCCGAACGAGCTAGTCGAGCTTAACGAGCCGAACGAGCTACTCGAGCTTAACAAGCCAACACTTAATATATAAATTTTTAAGCTTATTTTATTTTAAAATTTTAAAAATATTTTTCTAGTATTATTAAGATTCAAGTTGTATCTTAATATTTTATTTCTAAGTTACATATTTACTTGAAGGTAAACCTCCTCTTTTTTCTTATACTTTGTTTTATAGGCTTTTTATTTTATTTTTTTTCTTCTCTATTTCTATGTGGGGTGTGTTTTTTTACCCTTTTTTGAACATGTGTTATTTTATTTTATTTTTCTTTCTTTTTTCTCTATTTCTATAAGGGTTATGTTATCTTTCCCTCTTACGATGATTCATGATATAAGTTACGTGCTAAAATATACGATTTTGAAGAACAACTCTAACAACGAACTCGCAAAACAACCAAAAGGCTAATTAGAATAAGAAAGATCCCGCCATGGCGCCACCTGAATTAACTCCCATGAAACAAACCGAACACCCCTGCATCAAACAAAAAGCGATCTCTAACCGCATCCTGTTTGTTTTCTTGAAAGGCATTATGAAGAAAATAGCTTCTTTAACAGTTGCCATAATAACTCAAATCTGAAGAATCCGTTAGGAAATAATCTTTCCATGAACGTAGTTTGCCGAGGGAGAAACAACCCGTGTCATTTCCCATTGGGGACTCTATTAGCTCCATCGTGTTATTAGAATCCTATCTCGTCACATTATAGGACCAATATTAACAATCACGAAGACCAAAACTCAACAGCAATATTAACATCATTACCCGGGGTGTAGATGGGCGCAATGATGGAGCTTTTCAGGAGCAAATAAACTGGCAGTAACATCCTCTTATCATCAGTGGTAACATAACCGACAATCACCCTGAAATGAACCCAAGAGATCTCACCAGCAATCAATCTTCCAAATTCTTTTCATGCAATCCTAATACACCGCGATCATTATACAAGCCGAATCATCACGAAGCTCGCCTTCTTCAAGGAGTCCACAAGATGATTGATGGTTTGGAGTTTAGGTAGTGGAATTGAATGTGTATGGTTATACACTGCTTCCACCCCACGAACATCACCTCTCGCAAAACCCTACTAGAAGGCGACACGAATCATTGTAAACATTCTTAGGGGATTAAATCACAACTATCGACTCCAAATGCTCCTTCATTTTCCAAACTTTCATCCAAAACTAGGACCCTCTGCAGCCATTCCATTCCAGAGGATTTAGACCGAAATGACCTCCACCATCGATTCAAAATTGGGCGCCCAATATGACAAACTCAGTAGCGATAATACGATAAGTCCCCGAATTAACATATGAAATTCTAAAAAGGACTCTATCACACGATGTAAAGACTCTGTAAGACACAAACCTTCCCATGAGACATTGGTCCATCACTTACCATAATCCTAAACACAGCTAGCTTCCCACCGACCACCCAACTTCTTATACAACCCTCTGGAGCCATGAAGCCAATGGCTACCACCAGGTCTATCAAAACACAGAAATCTTCATCCGGAAATAAAATCGTGATAAACATCTTGTAACTCCCAAAAAATATCTCTTTTAACGCCTTTGAAGTCTTGACGCTTTCCACTTGATCCATAAAGTCGAATTCCAACCAAACCCAACGTCCCCCAACATATCTAAGACCAACATCATCGAATCCCTCAAAAGACATATGTTTTAGAAGCTCTGAAATGACACTTAAATCTTTAACTATTACAAGATACTACCTCCATACATCCAACAATACAATCTTCTACCGAGATAGACACTCACACACTTCATTACCCAGCTTCCTTATATACCTCGTTACAATCCGACACCCCCGACATATTCTGCTCCAACATTCTTGTACCAGAAGTTGCCCGACATGTCCCACTGATTTGTTGGCCCAGGGAACCGCTTTACATACGGTTAAAAGACAGAAAAACATTTTTCGTTATACTAACCGATTGAGAGTTTCGAACCTACACTGGTTTTGTCGTCCACTAGAAACGTTCCACAGGTCCTATTATAAGTTTCGACCATACTTCGCCACATCGGCAGAAAAATAAATGGAAAAAAAAAAACCACCCATCCATGCCGTTCTTAGATTGGAAACCAACTGATGATATCATTAACGTTATAAAACGTATAAAACCAATCGATGACCCTATTTGATCTCTTTGCAGCTTATGTACAACAACGATCACCACCACCCATTTGTTACAAATATCCAAAGATCTTGCACCGTAAACGCATTCCATGGGTATGAATATAAGAAAAACACAGATTGATGAAAACGACTTATGTTCCTCACCGCAAATTAGGATGGGATTTGTTGGGAATAACTTTTGTTACTTGCTTTTGACGACGATTATTACTAAGATGAACGTTCCTTATGCTTTCTGACTAATTATTAGAGTCGGTGACCCATAGCGGGGCGGCGGCTACCCATGGTTAGATCCCTTTATTTTTTAGATCTTGTCTAAACCAAATCACCGGTTTCAATTTATCCTAATTGTATCAATATTAATGATTTGTCCGATTGGGGATGACCCAACTCGTTTCTGTGAAAATATGAATTACGGCATGATTTTTTGTGTTATTCCTTTTTTACTATCCATCTTCTAACATCTAATTACGTACATAAATTGCTTTTTAGTTATTACTAATTTTTTAAATCAACTAAAATGATACTTTATTTAAGTTTAATCTTATAATAAATATAACACTTATTTTATCTTACCTAAAACTTATATAAAAGCATTTGAATGTGCCGTTTTTATTTGCATAAAAGTCCACGTGATTTAAGTTTACACACTTTTGCTTTATAGAATGATGTTGAAACATGTTTCAATCAAATTATATTGATTTATAAACTTGTAAAAAGCATTATACTTCTTCCGGTAAAGGAGCCATTTACGTATAACAACTATATACATGACATACATCATGTATTATTTATGAGTATCAAAATTCAAACCAGTTTGATATTTGATGAAGTTGATTGTGACATTGAGCTAATAAGGGTTATGTTATCTTTCCCTCTTACGATGATTCATGATATAAGTTACTTTCTAAAAAAATGATATTTGAAATGAGAGCAATCGCCAAGTGAAGAAGTTATATTCATACACACAAATACATATAAACAAGCCACACACATAAAAGCATGCATAAGTAAGAAGAAAACTTAAAATGAGAGGGATGATAAACTAATATAACCATCCATTTGAGATGCTTCTACTTGAATTAGATGCATCTCAATTAGGTTTGAAAGTGATTTTGAAGTGAAAACGAAGCAAAGTAAAACTGACAGCAAATTTGACCCGCATGGGACAAAAATTACATAAGATTCATCTAACTTGATTAAATGCATCTTATATATGTAAATGCATTTAATTTTCAAACACACACACATACTATATTAATTTTGAAAAATATTCTCTATATTAATTTGAGACTTTTATTCGTCTTGCATTAACCCACGATTGCTACTAAAACTTTACTAATTTGTTTTACTACTTTAGTTCATGATCGTTTATATAACACCTACTTTTTCATTGCTTTTTGTTCATTTATAGAACATCTTCATCCCGCTCCCAATCCCGCACCCAATATCAATTTGCTTTTTGATCCAAATTCGTCATCTAGAACTGTGATGATATTATTGTCATCTCGGATGATGATGATGATGATGACATGCTAACGTATGATTTGATTCTAATTGATGAAAGTGAAAGTGATGAAGATTAAAAGTGAAGCATTTTGGAATTTATGTTTATAAAAAAACGTATGAAATGATCATGCAACTATAAAAGCTTGTCGCTATAAAATCATGTTGCTGTGCATGAGTACTCGTATACTAAAAGTATAAATAACCCAACGGTGTATTTTTATAAAAGATGAAACATAAGCACACTCAAGCGATATATCAGTGTATTTACTTAATATTGATGTCTAATGTATAAGTTTATCGAAAATAGACGCTATTATGAGGTAATCTATATGAAATGACTTGACACTTGATAGTGTAGGATTAGTTAACAAATTTATAGCAAGCTTACGAAAGCATATACATAGAACACGTTACATACTACTAGAACGATAACCATTGATGTTTAACAACGTCGCAAAAAAGTTTAAATTAGCTAAAAAAATTAATCTCGGTTGCTTATTTCTTAAGGTGCCTAATCTTACTCCATATTTAATCATAACTTTAAGTCGATGTTATTATACTAGGCTTTCCTAATTCATGTAATCATAATTTTTTTAGTTTCATTTGATTTTATGTAGCCTTGTGTGTGACGGAAGCAGTTGAAGAAAGATACAACACCTAAAAATGAAGCTCTCTAACAAACACATGGTTTAAGAATACTGCTATAAATACTGATTAATAGCTAAGGGGATGTTTGCTTTGTTTATTTCTTATACATGTTTGAAATCGTGAAAAGCACATCCTTATAGCATTATAAATAAAACAACTTTATACATGGTTTAAATATAATTTAAACTCAGTTTTATATTACTATTGCAACAAACAGTCTAATTTTTGTTTTAAAATTAAAAATATATAAAAGTTTAATCATCTTTTTTTGCTAACTACAAATACTTGAAAAAAATAAGAATAGAGTTTGAAATATCAAAAGAACAAGAGAAATTGAAATATAAGAGGGACATGGTTAGTAGACCTATCCCACATCGCTTGAAGAGGAAAACTTCCAAGGGAAAGAGCTCTTTATAAGCAAAGCCCCCACCCTATTTTGAAACTTAGTTAAGTTTTAGATGTTATTAAACATTGATATTGTGTTCCTAAACAATATTTGTTGAGCTTAAAATTTATATTAATATATTAACTTTAGTTTGAGCATTAGAACAATTTTTATAATTGTAAATGAGCTTTTGAGCTCGAGCTTGAGTTAATAAGCGAGCCTATCAAGCTCGATCTTTTATACGAGCATCTTAATCCTAAAAGTTAATTTATTGTAAGAGTACAAAAAAGGTAAAATATCTTAAACGAGCTCGAGCTTGAACAACTAAAAAATATTCGAGCTCGAGCTCGAGCCAATATATAAAAGTTTATTCGAGCTCGAGCCCAGTTGTTAATAAACGAGCCTAGCTCGTTTAGGCCAAAACTCGACTCGGCTCGGATCGTTTACACCCCTAGTCTTAACTAAGCAGGCGGTTTGATTCTCATACAAGGCGGCTGAGTCACCTTTGTAGAGGATTTAAGCTTTGTAATCACACGATTTAACAGATATTGAAGGCGATTTGTTACATAGGTTTACATGGTTTGATCAGCATTGTACAAAGCGGTTTAGGGTTCTAGGTCATGTGATTTGAGACATTTCAAGGCTTTTCAAGGGTGCAGAAGGCTTATAGTTTTGGCAGGAAGGTGTTGGTTAAAATTAGCAACCCTAAACAGATTTTATAACATTTACCCTCGAAGTCCAAACATATTACATCATACCGTTAGTCCTTCATCATTTAATTAACAACCGTTAGCTATTTAACGTGGATTCTAATTGCATAATTAGTCCTTGTTAGTGTTATAATCAACCCTTAGTCCTAAAAGTTATAATTTGTTCACCGTTAGTCTTTTAATTCTTCAATCATTAACAAAAACACTCAAGTGCTTCAACAACAACAACGATTTAACAACAACAATCCACGACAACATCACTTTACCTACTTAAGATCCTACAAAATCATTTTTCACTTCATATCACATCAATCATTCATCATGACTACTCCGTCAAACAACAATTAGATGCATAATAAAATCATGGTAGCTAGTTTCAAAGAACGTCCTCCAATGCTTGCTCCGGGTTACTATGCACAATGGAGTTCTCGGTTCATAAGATACATTGACACAAAATCTAACAAGAATGAACTCAAGCATTGCATTGAAAAAGGTTCTTCATCCTAACTAAACTTGTTACTGAAGCATTTCTAGCAGTGGGTGATGAGCCAGGTCAACCACGTAGGGTTCAAGAAGAAACTTATGCCAATACCAGTCCAGAGAACAGAAAACTAATTGATGTTAAAGTTGAAGCAATTCATATGATACTCAATGGAATTAGTAATAACATATATTCTACAGTGGATGCATGTGCTATTGATAAGGAAATGTGGCTTGCTAATGAATATTTGTAACAAGGAGAGTCTATCAACAAACAAGATGTAAAGACAAAGTTTTTTTGGGAATTTGGTAAGTTTACTTCTAGGGACAAGAAATCAATTGAGTCATACTAAACAAGGTTTTACAGAATGATGAAAGAAGTAGTAAGGAACAAGTTAAAGGTTGACACCATGAATGTGAATGTTTAGTTTCTATAGCAACTTCAACAAGAATGGTCAAGATTTGTCGCAATTTTCAAGCAACATCAAGACTTTAGACACTATTTCATACCATACACTCTTTGACATTTAGAATCCACATCAAAATGAAGTTAATGAAATCCGTGTTGAAAAGATTGCCAGAAATGATAATCCACTCGTACTTGTTGTTGCTACTCAACAGTATCCAGCTAATCACTATCAAGCACCAAAACCTCACAAAACCTATGAACCATCATCAAAACCAGCACCATCAACCAAATCTCATGCTCCTACCATAAACAAAGGCAAAGAGATATCCAAACATGTTACACCTCCATCTGAGTCAG
This sequence comes from Tanacetum coccineum, assembly GCA_026074375.1. Lineage (NCBI taxonomy): Eukaryota > Viridiplantae > Streptophyta > Magnoliopsida > Asterales > Asteraceae > Tanacetum > Tanacetum coccineum. The sequence goes on along the minus strand of BQNB010007277.1, from coordinate 87,221 downwards.
CTTCGTAAGAAGAGGAAAAACCCAAAATGACATAAATACTGGGCAGTTTGTGAATCAGAGGACAGTGATAGTTGTTGGGGCTAGGAAATCTATAGGGAATGAGGTAGTGCAACAGTCTAGGATACAGTGTTTTAATTGCATGAGGTTTGAGCATTTTTCTAAGGAGTGTAGGACAACTAAAAGGGCAAACGATTATGCTTATCATAAGGAGAAGATGATGTTGTGCAAACAGGTTGAAAAAGGTGTGCCGCTAAGTGCATAGCAGGATGAATGAATTCATGAAACAGATGAAGAGTCGAGTGAATAAGAATTGGAAGCACATTACAAGTAAATGGAAAAGATTCAGGAGGTCTTAACTACAGATTTTGGACCTACCTATGATGTTGAGCCATTGGAAAATGTATAATTAGACGATAACTATAATGTGTTTGCCATTGAAAGACAGCATTCTGAGCAACCTGAATCCATTAATGACACATATGTGGTGGAAACGATTAATAGCAATGTCATTCCTGATTCATCAAATATGTGATAATAAAATAAATGTTAACCAAAATGCTAAAGAACCTAAGGATGAACGTGTGTTTCTTGCTTCTTTAATTTCTAATTTAAAACTAGATGTTGACAAGAACAAAAAAATCATAAAATCAATTAAAGAAAGCAAACACGTCTCTCACTCAAGAGCTTGAGAAAAACAAGCAAGACCTTGAGACATGCAAACAAGATCTTGAGATATGCAAACAAGATTTGTCTTATGGCAAAAGTGAGCTTGCAAAGTACAAAATTTTTCAAACAAACCATAAAGACATAGAGAAATATGAACTTGAATGTGCAAAAGCTCTTGGTTTATTGGCAGAAACTAAATGACTACATAAAGAATCTTCAAAAACTCAATCATATGCAACTTTTTGTGTTAAGGAAGAAAATGCCAAGCTTGTAAACCAGATCTCTGCACATGAAAGCCAAATTTCTGAAATATTAAAAGAAAAAGAACAAATGAAAAAAGATTCAAAAGATTGAGAAAATAAAGACATTGACAAACTGATTGATTTGGAAAACCAAATAAAGTTTTTAAACAACATTGTTTATAAAACTAGTCAATCTGTTCAAACCATGCATATGTTGACTCCTAAACCGAGTTCATATTATAATGGTCTGGGCGTAAGCAGTTTTTGCAAATCCTTTGTGCCTCAAAAAAAGCTTAATTGGAGAAACCGTGTCTTTATAATATCAAATATGATAAGAATGATATTTATTTTTCTCTACCAATATTTCAACTCTTTTGATCTTTCTATTCAAAATTACTAATGTATCGTCCTAGAAAACTATGCCAAAATGATCCATTTTATGCAAAATTGATACTTTAAAACCCATTCTTCTTTTAATTGAGTTGTACTCATAATTTGTTACAGGTCTACCCATTTGATTTTGCCTGCAATGTACCATGTTTTTGTGGCTTTGCTTCATTTGATCATGAAACAATACCAAATGAAATAGAAATGGTCTAGATAAATATTCCATAGTACTCTGGTGTAGTGTATGAAAGATATAAGTTAGAATTTTTCTAGAAGACCTCCTTCGTAATTTGTCCAGGATACAATTGTTATTGATGTCTTGAGCACTGATTTCGTTATATAGTTTGTGTTATATATAAAAATCACCGAGTTTAACCAAAAAGAAAGAAAGATGGATACAAGATCATTTCCTTACTCTTGAGCCATGTTTGATTCTAATTAACATATATATATATATATGTATATATATATGTATATATATATGTATATATATATATATATATATATATATATATATATATATATATAAATACATATATATATATATATATATATATATATATATATATATATATATATATATACATATATATATATACATACATACATACATATATATATATATACATACATACATACATATATATATATATATATATATATATATATATATAATATGACATACAGACATATATGATACAAACATCAGATATAAATAAACTTATAAATAGTATAATATATATAAATATAATATATATTATATAATATAAATATAAAACATACATATATATATATATATACATACATATATATACATATATATATATACATACTAGTGGCTAAGCCCGCCCGATGGGCGGGCATGACTTGTAATTATTGTTTACATTTTTTTATTTTGGTTATTATTGATTTTTTACTGGATTGCATAACAAATGGATCTTTAGATACAAACTATTGAGTAAATCAGATATATCGAGTATATATGTGATGACATTTATTTTACATTCTCCATTCCACTTCTAAGCAAATCATAAGGTCTTGCACATTTTCTAAATACTAACTTAAGTAAACAATTCATAACATTCCTTGGTCGCCTAGAAGATGAGACCGATTATTTTCACATTTACAAAAAATATAAAGATGCAACTAAGCGAGCATGCAAATCCTAAAGTGACAATAACAGGCATGTAGCAAACTGTAATCTACTCAAAAACTAAGTTAGACAAAGTTCGCCAATCCTTGTTCATTAATCTCAAACCTGTTCCCAACTTCCCAATGAAACATAAAGGGTCTAAAAATCATATAAAGTGCTCCATTAATGAGATAACATGCTCTTAATACCAATGAATAATAATCAACATAATAGCCCATAAAAATATAATAAGGGTGAAAAAAAGATACTCTTTCCTCAGCCTAAATGAGTGTACCTTTGGGCATGGTCCCATGTCAATTTAAATGTGAAAATCATACACATGACTATCATTTAAATTTGGATTCAAAATTGAATTTATTTGTTGCCATATGTAAAATATTTCTAATTATAACACCCTGTGTTTTCAAGTCCTTGACGACGTCAATAAATGTGCTATTTATTTTTATTATTGTACGTGTTTGCTTAAAATTGTAAACGTTAAGTTAAATCGCGTACGCCAAAAATTAGCGTTCAATGTAAACGGGCACCAAACAATTAAATGTTTACATCAATCAAGGGTTATATAATTATTTTGAGAATAATTATTAACTTTGTTCATTTTATTTTTATCGGATACGTTAAGTGTATACGTTTCGCGATAAATTGCGTTTAGGCACTCCCGGAACCACGAAAACTTTTCTACGCTTCAACAAATACCCACTTTTATACCCAATACATAAAATTTACTCAAATATATCATATATATCTCACTTATGCCGAAATTCATGCATCATGTACAAAGATATACATGAAAATTGACATAATACTTGCAACTTGGTCAAATGAACACCTTACTTCTTTAATGACACACCATACCTAGCTTCTTTGACTAAAGACCATCCTCCAAAATGACATAACATGTACCTTGACTAACTATTGGGCACCTTTTTTGACTAGCTAACACAATAATGCAAGTAAAATCAAGAGATAACACATAAACACAAAACCATGGTAAAATTTACAAAACTTCCTCCCTTGTCTCTCCATATGCTACGGCACAAAGCAATACACCACACAAACCCATATCAAATTTTCTACAACCCATACCCTTCTATATACACATGAATCCTTAATGTACTAATGACATTTGAGCAAGCATTGGTTATACCATTTCAAGTATAATCAAGGAAAAAAGGAAGCTAGGTTTAGTCATAAGGAAGCTAAGGGTTTATAAGTGCAAGTTGAGTGTTTTTTGTGGCAAAACAAGAGTTTCGCACTTGTACATCATCAACATCATTCTTCTTAAGGTCCATTTAACTCTTTTATGTAGCTATAACTTATTATTTATGCATATGATATTTCTATTTAGCTTAAAACACCATTTAGGTTTTATTCATGAAAATGAATATATCTTGAAAATGACATTTTACACACTTTTATATATGTTGTGATATTACAATATCATGTTAAAAAGGATGAGAAAATGTTGTATCATATGGTTTTTGTGTAAAATAATATGGAGAAAATAATTAGGGTTTATTATATAGTTTTCCTTATATGTTTTACAAGTTAAAAAATACATAAACAAGTTTAAGATAGATTATGGACTTTTAATCATGTTATTAGAACACTAAAATAAAGTATGTTGGAAGAAATACACTTGTACACTTGTAGTTTATATGTAAAAGTGGAAAAGTATGAAAACAAAGTATAAAGAAAAGATCAAAAATGGACTCAACTAAGTCAAGCCAACATCTGTCCAAAATACGGAAATTCGACCATTACTCATTTTATATTTTTTATAAGAATAATACATTCACACTATTCCGAAAAGGTAAGAAACATTGTTAAACGATTAATAAAGAAAAAGTTATGTTAAAAAACGAGTTATACTTAAAAAACGAAATTCGAAAGTAAATTTTTACAAAACCATTTTTATAAAAATTATAAACAGCAGGGTTATATTTTTAACAAATAAATACATACTTTTTAGGATTCCAAAATGATAAGAAACGACTTTTCAATAATAACGAACGAGTCATGAATTTCGCGAGTTTTTACACAAATAATACTTTTATAAAACTAGTTTTTAAAAAGTTACTATTCATGTACAGAAAGTTATATTTTTTGAAACCTCATAAAAAAATAGAACTTTTCAAGATATCGAGAACGTCCGTAGAAAGAAGACGTTAAAAACGGAGCTATCACGAATAAAAGTACGACATTCTTTACGGGTTTTACGACGACGAAAAAACGATTTATATAAAGCTCACGTCTTTATGTGAAACGTAACAGCTACTGTTCACTACAGTAGGTCCGAAATTCAAAAATGTCAATTTATGAACACGCCATGTTCTAATACGAAAAGATGGACATAAGAAACGCGAGAATCGGGCTTAAAACGCGAAAGTTACGCCAGTTTTACTAAACGGTAATTATAAACGTTTTAACTTATTAAACACAATTTTACCAAAACCATTAGTTGGTGATTGAGCTATATAGAATATTATGTGGTTATCAAAGTACTATATATTACTAGAGTTTCATAATGAGGAGGCCTCTTCGTAGGCGTTTCGGACGAGTTTGTTGGATTAACGATTTAAAGTGTCCTAACTACTCGAAACGCCATGTCATGACCTCTTATTAATTATTATAGCCCAACGATAGTAAGAAATGTACAACTATTAGAATATATTTTCACATGTTTTAGACTAAGTACTCAGTACTTACACGACTTAGTAACTTAATTTAATTAGGTTGCATTTGATCAATTCGCGAGGCGCGTTAATTGTGATACACTCGACATTACTCACTCAAGGTGAGTTCATAGCCCACGTTTTACATGCTTTGTTTTTACAAATGTTTTGGGGTGAAAAAACATGCAATGTTTATACAACAGAACACCAAGTGAGTTTAAGTTTTTTATATTATGAATTACATGATGCCTAAGTAGCGATAACCCAATCTGAGCCCTACTCATGAACTGTTAATTACGAGCCGCGAATGTATAAATAGATCTATTAGGGTTTGACAACACCCCGTTCGGATTGAATAGCTATCACCAGTGAAATAACGGTATACCATATCGAACATAGGAGTTGCGGTTATAAGAACATCACCACGGTCAAACGGCCATTAAACTTGGCATCCCATGTACTAGTCAAAGCACAGTGTCATGAGCTATCGAGCAAACGTAATTACATTTATATGATACTGCATCTGTTGCATTATCATACACTTGAGAGATCTTGTGGTCCTACAATATATGATTTATCAAACCTATGAATTCACCAACATTATTGTTGACGTTTTAAAGCAATGTTTTTCAGGGGATCAATAAGCACAAGGTGCGATGGATACATTGGTGGTTTTGATTTGGATGTCTTGCATTAAAGATTTTGTCGCATTTCGTTTTGTTATCTGTTATGGGCTGAAAATCTTTGTATTTGATTAAGTGAACAAGTTAAGCTACGGGTTTTTGTAACAATGACTTTGTTAAATCCAATGTATCGTTTTCAAACGACTTTTTGGTCGTTCTATATATCTTTCGGGTTAAAACATCATTGCGGGCTGAGTAGCAATATTATGCGAACAAGACTGTCGAGCTTCAGTGTCATGAGCTTAGTGTAAATGTAATCTAGTTTTGTGAGATCTGCATGTGTTGCATTATCACTAAAAAGTCTTGCGGTCCTGCATATTATGATTTATCAAACCTATGAATTCACCAACAATTTTGTTGACGTTTTTAAGCAATGTTTTCAGGAGATCAATAGGCATGGGATGCCAGGGATGCATTGGGTTACATTTTGGATTGCACGCTTAAAGATTTAGGTGCATCATATTTTGGGAAATGTATTGTCAACTTTTGTAATATTCAACAATGAACAAGTAAAGCTATATGCTTTTGTATTAAGTCTTTCAATTAAATCCAATGTATCATTTTAAACGACTTTTTGTGTCGTTCTTATATATCTTGTGCTATTGATCTTGAAGTAACACGCCCCGGACCCTTATTCCGCTGCGACCCAATTTGGGGGTGTTACAGATTGGTATCAAGAGCCAAGGTTATAGAGAACCAGGTCAAATGTTTTTGCTGGACTATAACCGTTTTCAAACATTGCATTCATAAAAAGGGTTGTACACGGGACATACATATGTGCATACATTCATGCACACACTATTTGTTGCATTAGTGGGACTAGATGCATTCATAATTGATATACGTGGTTATAATATATTACGTATATTACAATAAGAGCCTTATATAATATATACTCATAAGTTGTTTCTGCTGGTCACAGTAGTCATGTCAGCTGATTCTGCCGTTACCTATACTTCTGTTCACTCTGAGGCTCGATCTTGGAGTATTCCATCTGAGGATCCTTACGAGGAGGCTGCCCAACAGTTGTTCGAGCAGGCACCACGTTCTCCAGGGTATGTACCTGAGAACCATATACCAGTGTACATTCCTGAGCCTGAGCATCCTGAGGATTTAGTGCCAGCTGAGGATGAGGCACCTATACCTCCATTACCACCATTCTTTTTATCTCCACACCATATCATCTTGTGTTTTGAGACCAAATCCTGTGCAGTACATATGTCTATTTAACACCATACTCCACGATCACCATTTGCTAAGGCAGGCATTACCAAGTTGCTGCTACACTACCTTCATCATCACCACCACCAGAGAATGTTGAATCACTTAAGATAACATTCAAGGAGTCTAGCATTTAGAATCTTGAGAGGCACCCTGGCCATAGACCAATAGATTTTGTCAGAGTTAGCCTCATTTTGTATTCCACTAAAATTGATTAATTTCTCGGGTTGGTAGTGTTAATAAAATGTGTATCTATTTATCATGTAAAAACGATGTATTAAGTATTAAACTTACATATTTGGTTATGATCATGTTACTGTACGTAGGGATTTATTTATGCCATGATTGCGGTTATCTTATTTCTATGAATAACTGTGGTCCTTCACCCTTACCTACTTGTTGGGATCACGGAGTGTATGATTTTCCTTGATGAATCTTCATACAAATTTTATTCCCTGTGACTTTCAGGTAACAATGACAACTGTTGTCAAGGGTGTGAGTGTTGAGGTAATGTGCGGGTTATAGTCGACGCGAAGTGGCTATGCTATCGGGCTATTGCCTTTTATGAGACAAAAACACCATGGCCTGTAGTCAATAAGTCAGAAACGATCAATCATGATTGCAAGGTTAGCAGGAATGCTAACAACAAGAGAAGTGGGAAGGTAACCAATAATGGCATGTTCTTTTTTATAAAAGGGCGGGAATTGAAGAAGTTGACCACATGACCCGGGGTGTAGGAATCCCTAATGTTGCTAGGAATCAAACGATCTACACACTGTTATAAGTGTGGAAAGTCTGAAACACTTCAGAGTAAGTGTCCTCTAGTGAAGTTCTGAATCGTGTGGATAATAATGATTAGCCTCTTTCTGAACGTAGGCTGAGAACAGAGGAAGTTGATTAACACTTCCAAGAACATATCAGAACCAAACAACAGGCCAAACAAGAGGCAATAATACTGGCAAACTTTTACGCTCAGGGCCGGGGAGTAGAAATATTACGGCGGGTCCAAGCCATTGTGTCCTAAATGCGCTATCATCATGATGGGTCCATTTCCTCCAAAATGCCACAGGTGAACATTGTAGGCCAATCTGGTCCGTTACCTGTAGGAGACCTACAAATGGACAATATACTAACAACCAAGAGGCACCAGAGGACAAGTAGAGTTTATTTGCTATGATGTGGGAATCAAGGGCACTAAAAGAAGGGATTGCCCTGAGCTGAAAGAACCCAAAGTCATAAAACCAATTTGGAGGTACTAGAGCACATAGGTGGTGCATTACCTTAAGAGGAGGCAGAAACCGATCAAAACCCTAACAAACATTAAGGATGAGATCGAAGCTTAAAAAGAGAAGTTGGTCGCCTGGCCTAGCCAACCCATAATGTTGGAGCTATTTAATCTTTATTTCCTTAGAGTTCTCATTGTATTTCCCCTTAAAATTATGTTGTACGATTGAGTTCAAATTTCTTTCAAAATTTTCGTATTGTGAGGAATTGTGTCAATATTAACTTAGGTTCTTATTTACTCTTACAAACTACTCTTACGAGTTATCATGAAATTATAATGCTATTTTGACGAAATAGAGCATGCATCGTTAGTCCTCATTATACATGGCTGTTTCAATATGTATAATGGAAGGTACCATGCCTTGCTGAGGAGTAAGTCACTCTAAAAACCTGTTATGGAAATAATTTTCTTCTTATATCATGTTTGTGGTGGTATTCATAGAACGTGTTTACTTTTGGAAAGCGAATAGTAACTCTCAAATAAGCAGACCTTCACTCCGTTTACTATAAGTCAGGCTTCATCTTATATCAATCCTAAGCCGGACAATCACTAGTCTTCCCTAGGACAATTGCTATCTAATTTACTCGAACTAGAAAATTTACTAAATCACCCATTCAACATCGACTTAATGCCGTAGAATTTGACAGTTTTGACGTCATGATTAGTATGGATGGGTTGGCAAGATACCAAGTCCGTTATTGTTGTGACGAAAAGATCATTCGTGTTTCATTTGGATCACGAAAATTGAGTATGTTATGACGAAGGCAACTGCGCAAACGAGTACCATACTAAAAATCATCTCGTGCACTAAGTAATGCAAAAAGGATTTCTATCTTTTTGACCATATGTCACTGCAAAAGAGGTTGATGGACAAGTCGGAAGTAGAAGCGACTTGTGGACGTTCCAAATAGTCATGACTTTTCTGAAGTATTTTACCTGAGACATTGTGGGGTCTTCCTTCGAGAAGTATTTCCTGAGGACTTGCCGGGTCTTCCTCCGACTCGACAAGTGGAGTTTCAAATTGATTTGGTACCTGGTGCTGCACCTGTAGCACGGGCACCTTATCGATTGGCGCCTTCCGAGATGAAAGAGTTATCTGAGCAACTGAAAGAGCTATCCGACAAAGGCTTTATAAGACCCAGTTCCTCACCTTGGGGAGCTCCGGTCTTGTTTGTCAAGAAGAAAGACGGATCATTCCGGATGTGCATTGATTACCGGGAATTGAATAAACTAACGGTGAAGAACCGTTATCCGCTCCCAAGAATTGATGATTTATTTGATCAGCTTCAAGGGTCGAGTGTCTACTCGAAAATCGACCTAAGGTCAGGTTATCACCAATTGAGGGTTCGAGAAGAAGACATTCCGAAGACTGCCTTCAGAACTCGTTATGGCCATTACGAATTTCAAGTTATGCCGTTTGGTTTGACAAACGCACCTGCCGTATTCATGGACCTCATGAACCGAGTGTCTTTATTGACGATATTTTGATCTATTCCAAGAGCAAGCAAGAGCACGAAGAGCATCTGAAGATAATATTGGAGTTGTTGAAGAAAGAGGAGTTGTATGCAAAATTTTCCAAATGTGAATTTTGGATCCCCAAAGTACAGTTCCTCGGTCATGTGATCGATAGTGAAGGAATTCATGTGGATCCAGCCAAGATTGAATCCATCAAAGATTGGACATCTCCTAAGTCACCAACGGAGATTCATCAATTTTTAGGTCTTGCTGGGTATTATCGAAGATTCATTGAAGGGTTTTCAAAGATCGCCAAACCAATGACTAAGCTTACTCAAAAGAAGGTCAAGTTTGAGTGGGGCGATAAACAAGAAGCAGCTTTTCAACTGTTGAAGCAAAAGTTGTGCAGTGCACCAATCCTTGCATTACCTGAAGGAAGCGAAGATTTCATCGCATACTGCGACGCTTCAAAGAAGGGTTTGGGCGCTGTGTTGATGCAAAGAGAAAAGGTGATTTCTTATGCATCACGCCAGTTAAAAATTCATGAGAAGAACTATACGACTCATGATTTAGAACTTGGTGCAGTGGTGTTCGCTCTCAAGATCTGGAGACATTATTTATATGGAACCAAGTGTACAGTGTTCACTGATCATAAGAGTTTGCAACACATTTTAGATCAAAAAGAGTTGAACATGAGGCAACGCCGATGGTTAGAGTTGCTTAGTGATTACGATTGCGATATTCGTTATCACCCAGGGAAAGCAAATGTCGTTGCTGATGCTTTGAGCAGGAAAGAACGAGAACCACCGTTAAGAGTTCGAGCCTTAGTCATGACTATTAGCTTGGATCTTCCCAAACAGATCTTAAATGCTCAGACTGAAGCGCGAAAACCAGAGAACATTAAGAGTGAAGACGTTGGGGGAATGTTGATTGAAAACGCTAAATTTCCAGAAGCAATTAGAGAACAAAAGTTGGAACCACGTGCGGATGGAACCCTGTGCCTCAATGGCAGGAGCTGGTTACCTTGTTATGGCGATTTGCGGACTGTGATCATGCACGAATCCCACAAATCAAAATACTCTATTAATCAGGCGATTCCACAACAATGTTAATTACCAGACATGACGGAAACTATATTGGTGGCCCAACATGAAAGCCGACATAGCCACTTATGTTAACAAGTGTTTGACCTGTGCTAAGGTCAAGGCCGAACATCAAAGGCCATCAGGATTGTTGGTACAACCCAAGATACCCGAATGGAAGTGGGACAACATCACTATGGATTTTGTCACAAAGCTTCCTAAGACGTCTCAAGGCTATGACACAATTTGGGTGATCGTTGACCGACTCACTAAGTCTGCGATCTTCACACCAATGAGAGAGACTGATCCTTTGGATAAACTTGCAAGATTGTACCTAAAGGAGGTGGTCACGAGACATGGAATACCTGTCTCAATCATTTGTGATCGTGACCCGAGATTCGCATCCAATTTCTGGAGGTCACTTCAGAACGCTTTGGGTACTAATTTGGATATGAGTACTGCGTACCATCCACAAACAGACGGGCAAAGCGAGAGGACCATTCAAACTCTCGAGGATATGCTGCGTGCTTGTGCAATCGACTTTGGAAAGGGTTGGGTTAACCATTTGCCATTAGTCGAGTTCTCATATAACAATAGCTATCACGCCAGCATCAAGGCCGCACCATTTGAAGCACTTTATGGTCGAAAGTGTCGTTCACCTGTTTGTTGGACTGAAGTTGGAGAAGCTCAAATCCTTGGTCCAGAACTAATTCAAGAGACCACTGAGAAAATCATCCAGATCAAGCAAAGGATGCAAGCCGCTCGTGATCGACAGAAGAGTTACGCCGATCTGAAGCGTAAACCAATGGAATTCCAAGTCGGGGATAAAGTTATGCTCAAAGTTTCACCTTGGAAAGGGGTCGTACATTTTGGCAAACGGGGGAAGTTAAACCCTAGGTATGTTGGACCTTTCAAGGTGTTAGAAAAGGTCGGAGAGGTTGCTTACAAGCTTGAACTTCCAGAAGAGTTGAGCAGAGTTCATAATACGTTTCATGTATCTAATCTGAAAAAGTGTCATGCCGACGAACCATTAGCCGTTCCGTTGGATGGACTTCATCTTGATGACAAGCTTCATTTTGTTGAGGAACCATTAGAAATAGTGGGCCGTGAAGTTAAACGGTTGAAGCGAAGTCGGATCCCATTAGTCAAAGTTCGATGGAACTCCAAGAGAGGTCCTGAGTTCACGTGGGAGCGTGAAGACCAATTCAAAAAGAAGTACCCACACCTCTTCACCAAGACCGCACCGTCGTCAAGTGCTGCATCGTAAGCCTTGAGGACAAGGCTCGTTTAACGGGGGAAGTCTATAACACCCGGTGTTTTCAAGTCATTGACGACGTCGATAAACCTAATATTTATTTTTAGTATTGTACGCGTTTGCTTTTAATTTCATGAATTAAGTAAAATCGCGTAAGCTAAAAATTAGCGTTCAATGTAAACGGGCATCAAACAATTAAATGTTTACATCAAGCAAGGGTTATATAATTATTTTGAGAATAATTATTAACTTTGTTCATTTTATTTTTATCGGATACGTAAAGTGTATACGTTTCGCGATAAATTGCGTTTAGGCACTCCCGGAACCACCAAAACTTTTCTACGCTTCAACAAATACCCACATTTATACCCAATACATAAAAATTACTAAACATCATCACCTACATCTTCTTATTGCCGAATTTATGGCAAGTGATTCAAAGATATAAGAAAACTCTTCCATTTGGTCAAATGTACATCACTTCTCATTAAACCACACCATACCTTGTCTCTTTGACCAAGACTATGACCAAGACCATCCCTAGGACCATACCATGTCTCCTTGACTAAAGACTTGCACCTTATATACATGTATCTAGTGATGAGAGAAAACATACAAGTAAAACACTTGGTAAAAATCACCAAAACCCCTCCCTTTGTCTCTCTATATGCTACGGCATACACCAAGCCCCCAACACAATCCATACAAAATTTTATTCAACCCATACACTCCTATACACATCTATCCTAAGACATTCTAAGGTGATCCCAAGCATTGGCTAACCTTTTTCAAGTATTAATCAAGAAAGGAAAGATTAGGGTTTTATAAACCTAATCTAGGATTTCAACTTGCAAGCTTTGGTTTTGTGGCTAAACAAGGGTTTAGCACTTGATTATCATCATCATCATACATCATAAGGTCATCTTAAACTCTTTATGATCTTACATCTATCATTAATATGCATATGTTAATTCTTTATAGCTTGAATCACCACTTAGGACTTTTTAATATGTAAAAAGAGTTTTCACTTATGTTTATGAATTTATGCACTTATTCTTATGTCATATGGTTATATATATCATGGAAAAATGGATGTAAAAGTGAAAAAAACCAATGTTAAACACATGGTAAAAGTATAAATCATGGTTAGGTATAAATTAGTTTAAAGGTTTTACTTACGAAAGTTATGATTAAAAGTATAACAGAATGCCATATAAAGTGGCTGATTTAATTCGACCTCATTACAGTAAGGTTAGAACAATATATAAAAATAATACGCCTCTGACGATCTCCAAAATGATAAGAAACTCGAACAAAAAAAACCATTATAACAAAAAGATACGTTAATTATTACGATTTTTACGACGATAGATTACTTTTATAAAACTATTTTTATAAAAAGCACTATTCATACAGAAACTCATTAATTTTAAGACATCAAAAATATGATATAACTTTTAATTACGATATCGTACTCGAAAGAAATCCGCTAAAAAAACGGAACTATAACGAATAACTACGACAAGTTTACGATAATTAAAGTTTATAAAAGTAATTTTATAAACGTATGAACAGTAAAAAACTATTCATCAAGCAGCCCATCTTTATAAATATAATACCTTCTTTTAAATAACAAAGACTTTACTCTAGAGAATCACGAAAAACGGGGATTAAAACGGATAAGTTTATTACGATTAACGAATTTTACGCTTAATTAATAACCTAAAATGACAAACAATCAGTTTTGGAACAGTAAAATTCACATCATCGCAGAATATCAAAACATGAAAATATAATAATTTTGATCACTCGTCTTAAACTACGAAAACATGAGCGTGAAGAAACGTAAAAATCAGGCTTAAAACGTAAAGTTACTGCTAGTTTTTACTAAAACGTAAATTATAAACGTTTTTTACTTATTAAACGTAATTTTAACCAAAACCGTTAGTTGTTGATTGAGCTATAATAGAATTATAATGTGTTATCAAAGTACTATATTACTAGGGAAGTTTCATAATGGAGGGCCCTCTTCCGGATGTGCGAAATCGACGATTTCTGATGATTTAACCGATATTAAAGATGACCTAACATCCTCGAACGGTCATGTCATGACCTCTAAATTAAAAAAAATGAAATAGCCCGAACATATTACGATATACAACAATAGGATTAATATTCAAGTAACTCCGGATACTTTACGACCAATGATAATTTAGGTATGCTTCGATCTTTTAACGTGATGCTTAACTGCATATTGGATTATCATAAACTCAAGGTGAGTTCATAGCCCCACATATTTACGATTTTAATGATTTATAATATATGGGGTGGAAACATCTTTGTTATAATAAATTGGACGCCAAGTCATTGTATTACATTGTTTTGACCTAAGTAGCGATAAACCCAAGTTAAGCCCCATTACCCATTACCTGTCAATTGCATAGATGTAGTTGGAAATAAACATTATTTTGAGCGCGAATGTTATTAATTAGATCTATTTGGAAACGACCTTCCCGTTCGGTGACTAGCTACACCGAGAACGTACTTTATATTATGATCGAATTTTAGATAAGTTTCGGGTTAAAAACTCATGTCGGGCTGAGTACAAAATTAATTGCGAACAAGAACTGTCGAGGCTTCAGTGTCATGAGCTACTAGTGTAAATGTAAGTCTAAGTTTTGTGATGCCCTGCATGTGTAGCATTATCACGAGAAATGTCTTGGCGGTACCACATATTTTGATTTATCAAACCTATGAATTCACCAAACATAATGTTGACAGTTTTTAATCAATGTTTTCAGGAGGTCAATAGCATGAATGCCAGGATGCATAGGGTTACATTTTGGATTGCACGCTTAACAGATTTAAGGTGCATCACATTGTTTGGGGAAATAGTAATGTCCAACTTTTGTAATATTCAACAATGAACAAGTAAAGCTATATGCTTTTGTATTAAGTCTTTCAATTAAATCCAATGTATCATTTTAAATGACTTTTTATGTCGTTCTTATATATCTTGTGCTATTGATCTTGAAGTAACACGCCCCGGACCCTTATTCCGCTGCGACACAATTTGGGGGTGTTACATATTCAATGTCATGTAATTGTAATGAACTAGAGGGCAATGCGCTCTTTACCATCTTTGAGGACCAGCTTCACAAAGCTTTTGGTATGCATCAGGCTGAACAAGTTGTACTCTTCTCATGCTTGTTGCAAAGTCTTCTCGTGTATATGCCTTGCATATTTTCCAGAATTAACATGTTCTTTGTGATGTGTTGTTGTGTGGTGTATACTTTTATGATTCAAGTTTTAAATTTATATTTTGCCAACTATACCTAAAAACAACACTTTAACGGGCAGTGTACCCGGTCAGATGGAGTTTCGTGGTAAGTAGGGTGTCGATCACTAAGAGCAAGAGCGTTAATATCTAATCTATCAGTATTTTAGTTATCTAAGTTAAACCTAAAACTAATGCAAAAAAGGGGGTTTCGGCCTGAAAGAATGGCACGAGGTTTAGTTATCTAACATAAGGTTTTGATAACAAGTAAAGCAATAAACACGCACAAGAAGATGAACAAATAAAAGAGGAACGGTCAAACACTAATGTAAGGAAAACATATCAACCATGAATAATTCGATAAAACACAGGTTTGATTATTAGTGCAATGATTGTCTTATCTCGAATGGGCATATCATTCCTAGGCTTAGGCGGTACTTCTTCCTATAATCCTGTCACAATTAGACGCATCCGCATAAAGCAAGCATTTGTTGATTATAATCTATTTTAGGAGATTAGTAATGGTGCTCTTACTAAACCCTAGCACATGGAGACTTTACCCACTTACTGCTTAACAGCTCTTTATATACTAGTAGTCCACTGTCCGAGTCCTTACCAATTGAATAAGAACGTACTCATTGATACTAAGGTTACCTTATGGCTCAACTAAGCTCACTAAACTAAAGGCAAGGATAGGTCAATATTTGTGATCCTGTGATTCTAGATATATAAATTGCAATATAGAGAGCTATCCCAGACTCTTAGCCTACTCCCAAACAAAACCAAAGTTGCAGCGCATTAAATATGTAGGACTAGACATAGTTGAATGATAGGTCGCATACTTAAGCATGTAAACAAATATAAATTGATAAACATAAACAACAATCAACGATAAATTAAGCAATCAAGATAAACAAACCAAACATTAGATCTTCATAAACATGGCTGATACCTAAAGGTATCAGCCGATAGTCATTGTAAAAATACACACGGTTTGATATATGAACGATTAAAATAAATAAACCTTAATCAAACGCGTATTCGGTTGCGCAAAGATTACAAGAGTTTTCCTATGATCTTGAGGCTCTTTTCTGACCATCTAGGCTCCTTTATTTGTCTCTTGGTCGACTTGGTGGTTTAGGGATTTACTTGCATCCCTAAAACTGAGTTTTGGGTCATCTATTTATAGGGTCGGGAAACAGGTCGATACGCCGTATCGAGCAATGTGGATACGACCTATTGGAGATTTCTTTGAGTAAGGACTACGTTTGATATCTTCTAGAATATTTTATTACTATATTGTGAATACGGCGTATTGATGTCTCATGGATACGGCGTATTGGGTCTTCAATCCTTCGTGGTTATTTATGAAGTGTAGGCACGGATACAACGTATCTTCTCGATGGATACGGCGTATTGAGGTAAAAACAAGTTGATTCTTCTTCGTTGACCAAAGTATTATATACGGCGTATCGTTGATATGGATACGGCGTATTCTTCAAAGTCAGGTAATAATCTTTTTATTCGTCAAAGTCTTGGATACGTCGTATAGGTCTAGAATAATATGGCGTATTTTCTGTCAGATCAGTAGAATTTCTTGAACTCTTCTTTTATGCTCCAAAATGCGTGCCTTTTAGCATAACATCACCAAGTACTCCATAATTACTGCAATTCTCAAATACAAATGATTAAGTAACAATTATTTGCAATAATTATACAAAATGGGTTAATAACATGGGATAAATGATGCTATAAAATAGACGTTATTTGATGTCATCAAATATCCCCCCACTTGAATCCTACTTGTCCTCAAGTAGCCTTTAGAAGTTTATAAAAATGTATCCCTAAGGATATTTTCCGTTAAAGCATTTATTTGATCTATTACATTTACACAACCAAACACCTCACGAAATAAGAAGATGAAAACACTCAAATCACTCAACTAATCTATGTGGTAACATGTAACTAATTCGCTTAATTGCTCGGTCGTAACGAGTATTCTATCATAAGCTTGGAAAGGATACACATCTCCACCACTAAAGCCAAGGAGTAACAAGTTTATAAAGGTAAATGTGGGTTTTTTGTATGGAAAGGCTTACGGTTGATCATTCTACAATCTTTCACCAGAAGTACCACTCTAACAAGGCAGCTAAAGCACACATACATGGCCATAACGATGAAATAGACATGTGTGTTCAATCACATCCCCATTCGAATTTAACCAACGGTTAGGATGAAGAATGATATAGGGTAGGAACCTTCTAACTTTTACCAAAACTCGTAAACCAACGAGGCAACTAACACATGCATACATGGCCGTAACGACGGAATAGACATGCACGCTCGAACAAGTCCTCATTCGCGTAAAAATAGCGGCTAACCATTAGGTGAGAGGGAAGTAAATTGTTGTTAAATAAAAATCAAGAAACAAATAGATTAAGACTAAGATAGAAGTTTCTAGACACTTTTTACCGACCGTTACCATGATAAAGACACGACTATTTACAACTTTTTGATCATAGATCAAAAACAACAACCAAAGTTGGCATTCCCGTAACGGTCAACTTCCCAATCATCCCAAAATTTTACATACTCTACAAGATAAGTGGTAATATCTTCCACTTTGCACAATACTTTTCATCGTTGATTTTTGTTGCGTATCAACGAATAATCGATCCTTCGTATAATTCCTTCGGTAATGCTCTTTGCGAAATGATTATCTTCAAATCTTCCTTCTCTTTCTTTTTTGTTTCATTTTCTCTTTTTTTTCTTTTTTTTTGCAATCTAACTATATAAGAAACTCGGAGTAGTTTCACCATCTTCACGATCATAATAATTCCAGATAATTCCTTCGATAGTTCCTTCATTCTTCGGACTCACCATTAATTGTGATGGTAGTAAAATCACATGAGTTTTGACTATAATATACATTCCCATTTGCAATGTGCAAATTTCCAACCGCACCAAAGATAGAAAATGACACAAGACTCGGGAAATACAAACTTTACACTTTAAGCAACTAGCAACTGTAAATTAAACTTAATCTAACAGGGTAGGTTAAGGTGTAAGGGTGTAACGAAACAAATAATTGGTGTAGTTCCTAAAGGATTGGCTCTACGGGTTGTTCTAGTGGATCTTCACTCTAAAGATGAGAGTGGAAAAGGGTTTAAACTGGAGGTTAACTAACCGGTGTAGTTAGTTAATAAACAACATGGATAGGCTTTTTGGGTGTAATCCTAAAAATTTACCAATGTAAACAAGTTACTCCAATTAAATCCATAATACTCATTATTGTGGTCTCGAGTGATATACCAAGCCAAGTTCTAAAGTCCACTACATCACCGGCACACTCATATTTTGTGGAATTTGGGTAAACATTTGGAAACGGATAGGCTAAATTCTCACAATATCTAACAAGGGTTATTGTGTGCGGTTATGTATCAAGTAATTTTCACAAAAGTATGCTTGAAATTTTTTTAAATTTGAGCATAATTTAAGCATTTTAGTGTGAAAATTAGGACAAGTAAACATTCTAATTCCATTCCCCCACTTAAATTATTCAATTTCCTCGTTGTATAGATAAAATAAAAAAATACGAGAATGAAAAAGAATCAGAATGAGAAACTCCCCTGATATTTGCTCGGTAGATTCTCCATGTTGAGTTTTTTGAGCAAGATTGTGTTGAACAACTGCCTTGAAGTTTCAAGACTCCAACATTTTGAAATTTCCAAATCGTAGATTCTTCACCAACATTATCGATCTCTTTTCAGTGAGGTCATGTGCTAAGCGTAAGAAAACAAGTACAAATCTATCTCCGTATATTCGTTGGTTAGACTCGAAACAAATACCTAAAAGGGTAAAAGCCATAAATTACCAACCTACTTTTCAAAATTTCCCGACTTGAACCCTTTACTTTTTTATTAACACCGAAACCCACGTACTTTCAAATTTTTAACCGATTTGAACCAAATGTTTGTACCGTTAGTTATTATGTGGCAACGTTAGTCCATTTAGCAAACGATCGCTTTGAATCGTTAGTCCTTTAACAATAATAGTTCTTTATATGATTTTTTACGTTTGCGTCCTCTTTTTTATGTTTTCGTCTGTTTTTTTACGAATTCATCTGGTTTTTTACGTTTTCGTCTATTTTTTTACGTTTTCGCCCTTTTTTACGTTTTCGCTCGATTTTACGTTTTCGTCTTTTTTTTTCAATTTCGCCTGGTTTTTTACGTTTTCGTCTGTCTTTTTTGCGTTTTCGCCCGTTTTTTAAGTTTTCGCCCATTTTTTATGATTTCGTCCTCTTTTTTACATTTTCGTCCGTTTTTTTATGTTTTCCTGTTTTTTTACGTCTTCGCCCGTTTTTTACGTTTTCGTCCGGTTTCTTACACTTTCGTACATTTTCTTACGTTTTCGTCCTTTTTTTACGATTTCCTCTGGTTTTTACGTTTTCGTTTTTTCTTTTACGCTTTCGTACGTTTTTTTTAAATCTTCGTTTGATTTTTTAAATCGTACGAAAACGTAAAAAAATGCAAAATAACAGACGAAATCGTACGAACACTGCTGAAATCGTACGAAAACGTAAAAAACAGACAAAAACCTAAAAAAGAGGACGAAAATGTAAAAAACGAACGAAAACGTAAGAAAATGTACAAAAGTGTAAGAAACGTAAAACGTAAAAAAGAGGAAAACGTAAAAAAGAGGAAAACGTAAAAAAGAGGACGAAAATGTAAAAAAGAGGACGAAAACGTAAAAAACGGGCGAAAACGTAAAAAAAAGGGAGAAAACGCAAAAAACAGACGAAAACATAAAAACCCAGACGAAATCGTAAAAAATGGACGAAAACGTAAAAATGAGGAAAAAACGTAAAAAATGGACGAAAACATAAAAAACGGGCGAAAACGCAAAAAAACAGACGAAAACGTAAAAACCCAGACGAAATCGTAAAAAACGGACGAACACGTAAAAAAACGAGTGAAAACGTAAAAAATCATATAAAGAAAAGTATTGTTAAAGGACTAACGATGCAAAGCGGTCGTTAGTTAAACGGACAAATGTTGCCACAAAATAACTAACGGTACAAACGTTTAGTTCATGTCGGTTAAAAATTTGAAAGTACGTGGGTTTTGATGTTAATAAAAAAGTAAAGGGTTCAAGTCGGGAAATTTTGGAAAGTACGTTGGTAATTTATGGCTTTTACCCTACCTAAAACTGTACAGGAAGTCGATACGCCGTATTCATACCCCATGATACGCCGTATTGATTCCCGTGTCGAATACGCTGCATTCGTTTAACGAATACGTCGTATAGACTGTGCTGAAAAATAAAGACTGGATAACGTCTAGAAGGTGAATACGTCGTATCCATGGGGTTTGGATACGCCGTATAGAAAATCTCGGAAGACAGACTCGATAAAAATTGAAAATACATTCCGGGTTGTCTCCCGGCAAGCACTTTTGTTTACAGAAAAGACTTTAAGTTAGATGATAAAGTTGTTTTTCAACGCATCAAATAAACCTCAGGTTTTATATATATATATATATATATATATATATATATAAATATATATATATATTATATATATATAATACGTATATTTATAATAGTATTATAAATACATATACGTAAGCAAAGTATCATACAAATTATTCTTAGGAAAGAATAATAAGTAATCAACACGGGTATCGTTCTCCTCGGCGAGAGGTGAATGGAAATCTACGTTCAAGTTGTAAATCGAGCTTGATTGTCATAAAAGTTTTTGGTTTTGGTTTTAAACTATTTTTATACTAAAAATTAAACTAATATTAATTCTAAGATTAAAACTACAAGATTATACTAAAATTGATCTAAAAGATATAAATGACTAATATGCTTAAAAAGATATAAATGACTAATATGATTGCTAAGTGATGTGAAAAGTTCATTAAGTGTGAATTAAGGTCTATCAACGAATTAATTTCTTTTGAAAAGATAATTATCTCACAACGTTGGTTTATTTTGACAAAAATCTCCCAAAAAGATATTAATTACTAGATGTGTAGTTTGATTATTTTTCCGGCTTTTGCCCTTCAAAATATTCAAACTAAAAATCTAAATAATCGAAGATTATTAATTAATTAAACCTTTTTCAAATCCACACTTAATTTCCAATTCACAATATCACTTATCAAGCACTAATTAAACTACTCGCTACTCATAATGATTAAATAAACAAAACTAAACATTTTAAACTAAGCTATACTAATAAATTGAAAAAGGATAGAAAATTAGAACCGAATTGAAGAGCCGCAATTAAACGAATACCACCCGATTTATTTAGCTAAAACAAATAATCAAATTCGGTCTAGCTAAATAAACCCTTAAGCTCCGCGCCTCGTGAGTTGACCGGTACCAAAAGTCAAAACAAAAAATCAAACTGTTAACACAAAAATACATTTCACTTTCACAAAGTTATTTACTGATTTCATTTTAAACCAAACGATTGGCCCATTTTGATGGTATTCCAAACGAAAGCCCACATTGAGGTTTAGATATAAGTTCAATAAAAGGCCCAAACTAATTATAACAAAAGCCTAAAGGAAATTCTACAAACCAAATTCTCATATACTTATTTAGCTCTACTAAGCCCAAATTTCACTTATTTCAAATAATCCAAAATCAATAAGCACAATCTAATAAGCTATAACACCGAAATAAGCCATATAACAAATGATTATTAAGCTTGAATAAGCAAACTTAAAAACTAAACAATTTATAGTCAATTAAGCTCTAGCTTCTCATGAACGATAATTAATATCTATTAAGCACTACCGAATAAGCAATCTCAATAAGCTAGAATTAACGCGAAAGAAATAAGCTCTCGAAGTAAAAAAGGTAAAACGATTTAAACTTCAAAATCACAACAAAAAGCTAAAACGATTTAAGCTAAAAAAACAAGATTTAAGCTAACACTTTTTAATAAGCTAACAACTAAACGAATTAAGCACTTAGGAAGATCAAAAAAGCAAACGATATAAGCATCAAAGAACTAGAATAAGTAAATAGCATTAAACTACTAAATTTATAAATCGAATAGGCAAATAAGCTCACAAAATATTGATCTAGCAAAATAAGCTCTATCTAGACCAAATAAGCTATTTAGAAACTAATCTAATTAGAAAAGATGAACTTCTATTAAGACTAAAACTTAATAAGCACAATAATAAGCTAAACTCGAGCTTATTCTAGCTTATTATTTCATAAAGTGTTTAAAAACTTTTGAAAATGAATCGAATGAGCCATGAGAGCTTTTAAGAGTCATTTTCTAAGCTTTTAAAAGCTTTTGATAATGATAAGCTAAGAAAATAAGCACAAAAAATCAGCTTATAAAATAAGCTAACACGAGAGCAAAGTTAAACGAACAAATAAGCAAGACAAAATTAAATCGAAATCTTCAATAATCATCAATCCATCTTTAATACATCATATCAACAAACTTGCGAAATAAGCTGAGTACAATAAGCAGGAAAACTGAAATAAGCTAATACAAAACTTTAATAACCTAAAAACTAAAAACTAAAAATATAAAAACTAATTTCCTAGATAGCTGATATTGAGGGGTGGCGAGTTGTGTTTAAAGGGTGAGAAGGAGTAAACTTGTAACTTGAGATCGAATGATTAGGTAATGAATGAGCCAATCATTGGCTGTCGATGGATGTCACACGGAAAGCCAAGTTGCAATATTTTGATCTGCCCGGTCCCTTTGCGCCACGTGGACAATATGATTGCTTAAATAAAATGCACTCCTTTGTGACTGTTAGATCATTTTACAAAGTATGAGAAGTGAAAATGCAGTTTGCCTTGCCAAGTGTCCAATTCTCATTCGCCCCTTCAACTTGAGTGCGCCATCACGTGAGCTCAAGTGATTTAATTTGTGTGCATGTGACATAACATCACATGATGTCATCATCCTCAAATCAGTTATTATATATCATGTTTTGGGCTTAAGTTGGACTTTAACTAGGCTTGGGCTGGTCCGACCCATAAAATGAGTTACGGGCTAGCCCAATAAAATCCGAGAGCACCATTGGACTCGTTTTTCCGTGCTCTTTCCAATGGTATGTTCGGGAACTCTTCACGACTTTGTTTTGATTTTGAATATTAGGCACTCTTGATCGCGACAAACCCGTAGATACCCATTTTTGCTCCGTTTTCAATCGTTTTTACCTGCAAGACATAAAAATACCAAACAAACATATTTGCAATATAATAAAGCATATTTTAGCATTTTTAGTCTGTTTAATAGTGTTTTACGGGGTACAATAGATGTGTGTTTTAGCACTCATCAAATTCCCCCACACTAAGCCATTGCTGGTCCCACATGCAATGTAAATAAAACAAACCCGGAAATAAATAATTTTATCCCCTTTTAACTTATGACCTCTCACAATCAAACAAGAACAGAAAAGGTCCATTAAAATGTTCAAAAATCATTTAATTCGCAAGCACCCCCGTTTTACCCATTTTTTTGAATTTTTATGATTTTTATAATTTCCAACTTACAACTTATTCATGTGTGACATAATGTAATGCTTTCATTATTCATTGATAACTTTTAGGATCACGGAACAAAAAGCACAAAAAGTGTCCAAATGGATAAATTCATCGTCCCCGACTTTCACCTCTCCAAGCCAAGCTTAAAAACAAGATCATTGTAAAATACAAGTTATGATGCTAACACTACTCATAAAAGCTAATTGTGTACTTACTTTTCCTCCCTTATTCCTAATTTTGTATCTCAAGATTTTATTTAAGTCATATACCCGAAGGCTCTTTAAGACTTTATTTCGATACTTATTAATTCCAAAAATAAAGCGTAACGGTTAAAAACGCAATAATTAGCTCCTAGCCCTTTTCAAAAGATCAAATGTCATCAAGATTAAAGTCCACATCGAGGCGACCAAAATTTGGCTTTTATTAGGTTACTTAAGCAAGGCACCATTCATGTCATATACCCTAAGGCTCTTTAAGACATAAATGGACCAATCTTATTTGCACCATATACCCTAAGGCTCTTTAAGGTACAAACAAGACAAAAATTAAGCAACAATATCCATTCCATATACCCTAAGGCTCTTTAAGGAATGAATAAGGCTATAATTTCACTTATTAAATTCTACTTACCCCATATACCCTAAGGCTCTTTAAGGGATAAGCAAAATATTTATTAATGTGATACATATAGTGATGCAATTAGTTTCCAATTATACTCATCTTAATCACAAAGGAACTAAAGAAAACTTCTATTGAACTAATTATTAACCAAAAAACCGCACAACTCTATTTATTAAACAATTATATATAAAGGTGAAACAAGCTAATGGGAGAAAAAGCCACAATTTAACTCTCATGAGCCTGCTTTATTCTTCTTATTATTATTATTATTATAGCAACATTATTAAACCTCGGTCCTTTAAACAACTGCCACATCGGTATGCGAGCCGACCATGGTCCAGGAGTCTTATTTTGACCTCGGTGAACTCCTCGACCTTTTAGAAGGCTGCAACATCAGTTGTAAGCCGACAAGATGCAGCAAACTTTTATCAGTCTCGGATTATTATTACTATATGCCTTATTTAGAAGACTGCCACATCGGTTGTGAGCCGGCAAGAGGCAGTAAACTTTTATCAGCCCATAGTTTTTATTATTATTATTATTACCTCCACCCTTTAAATGACTGTCACATCGGTATGGGAGCCGACCATGATCCAGAAGTCTTATTTCGGCTTTGGTTTATTACATTATTATTATTATTATTGCAACATTATTAAACCTCGGTCCTTTAAACAACTGTCACATCGGTATGCGAGCCGACCATGGTTCAGGAGTCTATTTCCCCACAACACTGACAAAACCTCGATGTGTACCTTACTTTCACCAGAAGGAATCTCTACGAAGTGATCTAAAAACTAAGAATCGCAAAAACCAAAGAAACTTTATTTATTCAACAATTATATAACGTTTATTAAGCTGATGGGAGCAAAAAGCTACAATTAACCTTTATGAGCCTTAAAGAAATCCAACTATTCTATGTTTAGCATCAAAACTTATACACTACTCTATCATCTCTTGTTCTTTACAATTTAAAATTTCTAATAAAGAAACTCGTGAATACTTAGCCTAGCGCATTAAGATCGGCACTTTAACAAGTCACATAGACTGGCAACAATCTTTATTCTAATAAATCGATCTTCACATATTTAAAATCAATTATGGGAACTTACAAAGTCTTGGCTTTTTCAAGCTAGACTTGCGTTTTATAGCTCCTTGTATAAAAGATTAGCAAAATCAATCTATTTATGTTAAGGAGAAAAGCTAAGATATAAAACCGGTCGGGTCAAAATTTACTTTTCGTTCTCACCAACGAAAAGCCTACATTCGTGTCAAAACACTTATTATTTTTATCAACTATTTTCTATTTTTTTTATTATTTTCTACACATATTTTTTTTTCGACAACACAATAAAAAATTTAAAATTTTGGTCAAAACGGGGTTGCGAGGGACACAACAAGGCACAGGTATGATCACATTTTGATAGAAATCCCCCCCACACTTAGAATGGAACATTGGCCTCAATGTTCAAAAATGTCGGGTTTTACCCCCACACTTAGGAATGAAAAAGGTAAATGCAAAAAATTCCAAGTGTGAAAGGGAAACACAATATATACATGATCAGGATTGAGGATTCCAAAATAAGTAAAAGATCGAAGACCGAATGATTGAAGGATTGAAAACAAGCACGAGTCTTCATGATCTTAAGGAATCCTGCAAAAACGAAACCACATACCATAGAAAGAAGCACGCCCCTACACTTGGGCTATAAAATAACACAATCACTTATTAAGAAAATAGAAAGAAGAAAAGACACGGGTTGCCTCCCGAGAAGCGCTTGTTTTTGTGCGAGTCTCTAGCTTGACTCTCCCCGAATTCCTTTCGGTCCCCCCCCCCCCCCCCCCTCCCCCACCCCCCCCCCCCCCCCCCGTACCCCCACCACCCCCCCCCCCCACCCCCCCCCCCCCCCCCCCCCCCCCCTCTTTCCTCCCACCCCCCCTCCCCCCCACCCACCCCCGCCCCCCATTAGGGGAAAAACAGAAGAATGGAAAAATCACCATTGGATTTTCATATGCCACCGGCTTAAGAGAAGAAAAATGAAAAGTGGAGATGTCGGGGTCAAAAATAGTATCCTCACTCCCAGAGGAGAGAAGAAAAGAAGAATCTACCGAATAAGTGAGATAAGAAAGAAATATTCAGATAACAAATGTGATGGGAAGATAATGGCGATCCTCAAAGGTTAACTTCACAAATGTCGGAGAAAAACTCTTCTCATGAATCTCGGGGTCGAAAACTTGAACCATATCAACAAAATTAGGTTCATCCTTTAAGCTTCTTGGGTCATGATCTAAAAATACCTCGGAAGGGGGAATGGAGAAAGTGTTACTAATAAGTAATTTTTCAAGAAAGATAATGTCTCCCTCCGAGTCATGAAAATCGTTCTCAATTTCCGTAGAAATATCAAGATCTAGAAAAGCATCGATCTCATCGCCCCCTGGATCGAAACACTCATCCTTATTAGCATCGGAAAGAGGTGAGATAAGCAAAGTCGGTTCAGCAAGTTTAGAATCAAACGAGTCCTCGCTCTCGACGTCCTTTAAAACCTCATTAAAGAGAGGATTTACGTCACTAGAGGTGAAATCATCATCAAATTCAAAAAGAGGATTCGAATAAATCTTAAAAGTTTCCTTCGAAACGTCCTCCTCAAAAAGTGACTCGTCATCACTGGAGATAATCTTCATTAGAATCGAAAAGAGGATTAGAAAAGATCACAGGATTATCCTCTGAAACGTCAAGAGGAGTAGAATCGTCACAAACGAGCACATCACACACTCCAATTTCATTATGATAGTATCCTTGACTTCACATTAGTTCGGAACAAGGTCCTCGACACTAGACTTTATGAATTCGTCCGATTCCTTTTCAAGAATAGTGCTAAGATGCTCGTCCCCCGTGATTAGAGAGTCCTCGGGTTCTTCGGTTAGTAAATTATGTGTAATTACTTTGGTCGATCTATATATAATAGTATACTCATCATCATCATCATTGAAGTAGAAGGCAGGACGATTCCAAATCAAACTATTAATATACTCTGCCAGCTCCTCACTTATATTTTGCAAATCTTGAAGAAGTTTACGCATTAATTTTTTGAATATCCTCTGGTTGATATTGCTTGTCTGTATTCAATGCTTTATTTTGAAAAATCCTCTCCCAAGCTACCAATAAAATCTTTGGTATTTCTCCAAAAGGTATACGACTAAACTTCCTTAAAAAGGTTTGTATGGCTTTCATTAAGTTTTCTCTAGCTTGCAACACTTCCTTACTCGTTTCTTGAGGAGGATGATGAATGACGGGATACTGCGGGGGTTGAAATTGGTCAAAACCAGAAGAATTATAGAAATTTTAGTTCATTGGTTGACACTGAAAAGTTTCATTAGGACCCCCGTAATTTTCACTACAAGGAAATTGTTATGGCTGACTCGGAGAATAATGTAGACATGGGCCTGATCAAAGACGGGTGTGTTCCCTATTTGACAATCAAAGCCTGGATGAGAGTTCCCTCCACAAAATTCACACGAGTATGTCTCGTATTGGTGTTGTGGAGGTTGGTTGAAGAAGTTCGGTGTTTCATTATAAGAATAAGGATTTGGGTCATAGACAAACTTATTTTCGAATCCTACACTGCTACAGCTAGGACAGTTTCCACCATTAAACGGACCTCCACACCATGAGCAACCAAAATGGTTATACGAAGGCAAGTCGAAGAATTAAACGGAATAGAGGAAAAAGAAGAAAAGAATTAAATGAAAGAAGAGGATAAAGGATAATATTTTTGAGAAATTAATAAAGATAATATTAATAAAAATATTTTTGCTTTTTTTTAATATTTATAAAAGAAAAGGAAAAATAAAATAAGAAGAAAAATATTTTTGGATTTTTATATTTTTTATAAGAACGAAAATAAACTTTCCGAAGAAAGGATCTTCAAGGCTCGAACACAAACAATCCCGTAAAAATCGCTACACCTCTCCCCGGCAGCGGCGCCATTTTGATATTATCGTTTTTACACGCGTTTATCAAATAAATCCTCAAATGTATAATATATATATTTAATAAAAATACATATACGTATACGTAAGCAAAGTATCATACAAATTATTCTTAGGAAAGAATAATAAGTAATCAACACGGGTATCGTTTTCCTCGGCGAGAGATGAATGGAAATCTACGTTCAAGTTGTAAATCGAGCTTGATTGTCATTCAAGTTTTTGGTTTTGGTTTTAAACTATTTTTATACTAAAAATTAAACTAATATTAATTCTAAGATTTAAAACTACAAGATTATACTAAAATTGATCTAAAAGATATAAATGACAAATATGCTTGCTAAGTGACGTGAAATGTTCCTTAAGTGCGGGCTTAGGTTTAACGAATTAAAATCCTTAGAAAACAAGTTTCAAGAAATTAAATGACAAGTAAAGTAAAATGCTTTTTAAAATAAATGACAAGTATTTAAATTGCATTAAAAGTAAATGACGGTATGTAAATTGGAAAATTCTAATGACTATTAATTTTTTAAACCTTTTTAAAACCGCACTTAAATTCCAAATCACTAATCACTTAGCAAACACAAGTTATTTACTCACTACTCATAACGAAATTCAATTTAACAAACATAGCATTTAACGACAAAAATAAATCTACACTAAGCATGGCAAAAATCAAATACGCAAATATATTATGGAACGATAAAATAAAACTATTCTAAGTATTGAAAAGAGATTAGAAAATAGAACCCGAAATGAAGAACCGCAATGATATAAAACCACCCGATCTTACAAACTTAATAAACAAATAAGCTTATCACTTAAAAAGCTTCTACTTCACTAATTAGCAAATAAAGGTGTCAACTTTATCTACTAATTACTTCCATAAAAACCATAAAGATCAAAACTTTATCTATTTATCAACCTTATAAGACCCTTAAGCTCCGGCCTTAGATGTGGATAGATTTTATCAACATTAAAACAAAAAAAAGATTAAGATGAACAAGATAATATTAAGCTACTAAGACAAAATAAGCTAGAATTTATTCTAAAGACAATAAGCTAATAAAAAGATGAAAACTTTAGATCTAAATCTACCCGAAACTAAGGTGTTCAATCAAGCAAACTCGGATCGGGTATGATTAAGGATTAGATCTATATAAAAAAATAAGTTTGAATAAAATAAGCAATCGAAAATAAGCTAAAAATATAAGATCTATTATTTTTAGATCTAATCCACCCGAAACTAAGGTGTTCAATCAAGTGAACTCGGATCGGGTATGATTAAGGATTAGATCTATATATAAAAATAAGCTTGAATAAAATAAGCAATCGAAAATAAGCTATAAAAGCTTTTACAATAAGCTAAAAATTATACTACACTACTCCTAAATCTACACCTACTACTATATAAAATAAACTTATAAAACGGCGTCGACCACCGTCGGACCACCGTCGGACCACCGGTCAACGGCGGTTGACCGCCAGTCAACCGGTGGGTCATGGTTAGGTCTGGATCGGGTCTTGGGCCGGGTCAGGTCGGGTCTTGGGTCGGGTCTGGATCGGGTCGGGTCTGGGTCCGCCACGTGGTGCCACGTGTCAGCCAGCGTGGCAGCTGACGTGGCGTGGAGGGGATTATAACCCTCCTGCTTAAAAAGCAACTATCTTTTGCTTGAGAATAAGCTTAAAATTATAATGATCTATTTCCAAACATGAAAACCAAGGTGTTCAATCAGTGAAACAAGATTACGGTATTTTAAGGATTAGATCGAAAACCAATAGTAGAAAAATAAGCAATCGAAAATAAGCTCACTCGAAAAGCTCTAATCAAACTAATATAAATAAGCTAGTCTAAAAAGCTATTTAAAGAAGCTTATAGAAGATAAGCTTAGAGATGGAATCAAAATTATGATATAAGAATGAGCTTATTTTGAAAATAAGCAAAAGAAGAGAAAGTATGGAAGAATAAGCCCATTTAAAAATAAAATAGAAAGTAAAAAAGTAATAAGCTTAATAAAAACCAACCTTTAAAATCAACTCTTCATTCATGAAAAATAAGCCAATACAATAAGGGATGATAAGCTAAAAAGTTTTTAAATAATAAGCTAACAATAAAGCTAAACTATTTACTCTAAAAACTAACTACAAATACTATGTGATTAATAAGCTAAAAAAAA
The DNA here is from genome assembly GCA_026074375.1 of Tanacetum coccineum. Classification (NCBI taxonomy): domain Eukaryota; kingdom Viridiplantae; phylum Streptophyta; class Magnoliopsida; order Asterales; family Asteraceae; genus Tanacetum; species Tanacetum coccineum. The sequence goes on along the minus strand of BQNB010007277.1, from coordinate 56,529 downwards.
CTAACTCTCCAAATGAGCTGCTGATGCGTGTGTAAAATAATAGCCCAATTGGGGCTTGAGGGCATTTTCATCATTTTAGGAGGTTCAGACGCGTCCTAGTGCAAAGGTAGGGGTATTTTTGTCATTTCGTCCCAAACGCGTTATCATACAGCGTACCTCGTACGCCAGCTGGATCCACCAATGAGAGCATGCCACGTAGCCTTCTAGAAACCTCGTGCCTGCAATCCTATGAACAGTACCTCGTACTCCAATCATTAGAATGCCACGTGTCACCACGTGAGTGGTGCCACGTGGCCTGCCAGCCGTCACCGGAGCCACCAACAGACCACCAGTCAACGGTGGTCAACAACGGCAGTCAAAGGTGGCCAACGACGGTCAACACCGTCGGACCACAGCCGGACCACCGGTCAACGGTGGTTGACCGCCAGTCCACCAGTGGGTCATGGTCGGGTATGGATCGGGTCTTAGGTCGGGTCAGGTCAGGTCTTAGGCCGGGTCAGGCCGGGTCTTGGGCCGGGTCTGGATTGGGTCGTGAGGGGGATAAACCCCTCTGGAGGAATCGAACACAAGACCTTGAGATTATGAAACTATGCACACAGCCTTACCGCTGTGCTAATGCATAGTTTCAATATTATATATGCAAGTTTAATATATAAGGGTTTAAATGGCTTGGTCAGATTCATTAATATAAAAGGTTCAATAATGGCGAAAAAGGTTCAAATATGTTAGGGCAGTAACATTGGATGTAATTCATGCTCATTTCAATGGTGTGAATCGAGGAAATTAACGACTTTTTTGTTTGTAGCCTCGATAAACGTAAAAAAACGTCATCGAAAGTAACCCGACAAATTTACCGTTCTTGCTTTGTTTTTATCCTTTGTACCTTCGTAGGCATAAACAACACAAATTCAAAATATTTGCAAACATAGTTTATCCATATTTTAGTTATTTTAGTCCGTTTAATTAGCATTTTTCGGTGGTTCAAATGATGTCGTGTTTTAGCATACATATCAAAATTTCCCCCACACTAGCCTTTGCTGGTCTACAACGCAATGTAAAATAAAAAGCCCGGAAAATAAATAATTAAATCCCCTTTTAACCTATGACCCCTCACAATCAAACAAGAACAGAAAATGTCCATTAAGAAGGTTCAAAAATCATTTATTTCAAAAGCAACCCCGTTTAAACCACTTATTCATTAATAGATAAAAACTAAGATAACAATTAAATAAAATAATTTAAAAGGCTTTAAGAACGGGAGTTCGTCATCCTTGATTTTCATAATCCCCAAACTAAGCTTAAAATGAAATCACAGTTAAATATAAGATTGATGCTTATACACTACTCATAAATGCTAAATTGTGTGTAAGTATTAACTTTAACTTTCGCTCCCTTATTAATTTACTCTAAGATTTTTTTTATTTTTTTGTGACAAATAAATTATGTCCTTTATTTAATAAAACAATCATGGTTTAGACCACAAATAGTTTGAAAATCATTTCAAAGAGACGATATGGTGAGAATAAAGGTCCACATTAAGGTTTAAATTGCTTGATTTTGGGCTATCCTTTTTGTTTCATCCGCAACAATCTCAACCCAACAAAAATAAATTATGAAAAGTTATAAATTATACTCCTAATAATCATATAACACTTGCTTGATGTAAACCTTAATTTATTTGTTTGAGAAATGTTACATAAGGACCTAGAAGCTTCCCTTGACAGTTATATAAAGGCCTACTCACTCACTCTTGGGGCATCCTCTTTTTCCCGTTTTTAGTAGTGAGTAGTTTTAAGCTAAATTTTCATTTCAATGTAATTTGCTCTTGTAATTTTCATTTTCAAAGTATTGTAATCAGTTTTAATCAATAAAGTCCTAGTTTAATTGATCATCAGTCTGTTTTTACCTATAAGCTTTTATAAATCTCAAATGATTCTGTCAAACTATTTCATAAGCTACTCACATAAGCTCCTATAACGCTCTTTGAGTCTCTAAGCTCAAATTGAGCTCTTATAAGCCATCTAATTTACTCAAACCTTTAAAATTAGTTGTTTACCTTTGCTTAAATTAGATATGAGATTTTGGAAGATGAGCTAACCATGGATGAGCTCATGAGGACTTATACTCGCTTATTAACAATAAGCCAGAGCTTGCAGATAGCTCATTAGAGCCCTTGATTGCCTTTATTTAGCTAAGGTTAAAGTAAGTTTTCATTTAAGCTTTCATGTCTTAAATTTCTTAGTATAGTTTAGCTTGTTTTGCTTAATTGTTTGCTTATTTATGCTTATTAATGTGTTATTATGCTTATTAGACTTATTTGATAATCTGTTTTTAGTTAATATAGCTTAGATCTTAATTTAGCTTAAATTGTCCTTAAAATCAATAAAAAACCAAAAATATTAGTGTAGCTAGTAGCTTATTGATTTCAGCTTATTAGATTAATATTTTTATCTTTTTAGGTCTGTTATAAGTTGTTTATTATCTGGTTATTTAGATTTGAGCTTTGGATTACATTTTCATAAGTTTAAATGGTTTTGAGTCTAGTTAAAGGGGTGTTTGGCACAGCAGTACTAACTACAAGTTAGTACTGCTTGTGGCTTTTTGGTCTTTAAAATTTGTTTTAAAACTCTTATTTAGGTTTGTTTAAATCTAGTATCATAAGTCATAATAAGGTTAATTCAGTTTTCTTTAGTTAAGTTTTCATAAGGTCATAATCTGTCTAGTTTTAATTGCATAGTTAGCTTAATTCAGATTCAGTTTGTGTCTTTGCTTAATTTGCATCTAGGAATGAGATTTAAGAGTGTTAGAAATTTAACCATAGGTCTGCATTTTGTCTAGTTTAAGTTTGGTTATAATTGTGTCAACTGCATCAGCAGTTACAATAGACAAACTCCCATTTTCTAGCTTATTTTTTAAGGAGTCAAAATAGTTTTTAGCTTTAGCTTTTCATAATACAAATAGTTTTTAGGTCATTAATCATTATTTCCAATTTGCTTTTTCAAATTAAGCTTATTAGGTTATCTGTTTTAAGCTGTCAAATAAGCCTTTTGTCTTTTCAGTTTCAAAGTAAAACTCAGCATGATTTAAGCCTTAGGACTGTTTTCAAAGAGCTTTTTCATTAAGCTATTTTGTTTCAAAATCATTTTTAAAAGTAAATTAGAGTAGCTATTTAGTTGTAGTAAAAGCTTTAATAAGCTATTTCCCTACAAGGATCTAAGAGCTTACCTAAAAATAAGCTCAAAAGTCCCTAGAGGGACTGTTTGGCTCTAATTCTATTCAAGTGCTTATTAGGATTTTATAGCTTTTTGCTTTTAATATTTAGCTTAATTTGTTCTTAAAATAGCTTATTAGGTTAGAAGTAGTCAGTTTATAGCTTATTGAGTCCTAGTTAGCCTATCCTAGCTTTTTCAGTTAAAACCCAAATTTACCAAGAAAAGCCAGTAGCTTTTTCTTAGTGCTTTTAAGTTGCTTAATTAGATTTCAAAATATGTTTAGCTTATTATTTTAAGTAGGTCTTTAGTTGAACTTTAAGATAGTGTTAAGCTCTTAGTTATAAGAATCCATTTTAGCGCTTAAAATTAAGCTCAAAACAGTCCTTAAGGACTGTTTGGTTATTGGTTTTAAAACTAGAGCTTATTTAGTTTTCTAGCTTATTACTTGCTTATTACTAGTTCTATTTAGCTCATTAGCTTAGGTTTAGCATATAATAGCTTATTTAGTCTTAACTTTAGCTTATTAAGTCTTCTAGCTTATTTAGTTTAAGAAAAAGCCAAAAAAATTAGCTAAGTAGTTTCTGTCAAGTTAAAAGCTATTTAACAGCTTATTTAGGGCTTTTCACAAAAAGGTTCTTTTATTAAAAATGCTTATTTTCAGCTGTTCTAAAACTTTGCTTTTATAAGTTTTTATAAAAAAAAGGGAAGGTGGAAATCGGGGGTGAGCAAGACTCGAACCCCCGACCTCAACACTTTCAACCCTTTTATAACACACACACCACACTCACTACCACTGCGCCCTTGGGTCTTTTTCGTTATAACCTTGCATCATTAATTCTTTATACACGTTTTACAAATCTCACTACCATACTGCGCCCTGGGTCTTTATTCATTTGACATCCTACACAATTTAATTTTTATACTCACATGGCCATTAAGCACTTATGAGGCTGTTTATAGCTTATTTTGTGTGCTTTATTCATTAACGACTGTGACTATACGAGCATTATTATCTTTCTAGGCTTCACATTAGTATCAAGCTATTTTCTGCTAATTTTTCTAGAAAATTCTCATAGATAGTTTAGTATTTTTTAAACAATTTATTTTTCATTAAAACATTTAAAAAAAATCATAAAAAAATAGAAAACATAATCAAAAAAACATATAATTCTCTTCTTCTAGAAAATTTTCCTTTGTTATCATAAAGATTTATAGAAATTAGTTTATTGCCTTTTGTAGGTTTCTCATTAGCAAAATTTTGATTTTCAAAAGAACGGGATGTGAATTCTGTCTCATTTTTCGCTGTTTCTAAGCTCGTTCAAATCCGTTTATTGTTCCTAGTTTTCTTAAAACTTTACTTTTATAGTTTCATATAGAGAGTCCATTTAAAAAACGAAAAAAAATTTAAGTTAGGCTTTAATTTTCGAAATTTAGGTTTTTGAACCTTCGATTAAGATTCCTCGTTTAGCCATATTTTAGTAAAGTTTGATTATACCGTTATTTCGTTTTAGTAGTTAATTGTCATATTTGATTTATTTTAAATATGTAGAAGTAGATAATCAACCAATCTTTCGATCCAATTCAAATCAATGATCGGAACATCAACGTGGTTTCAATTTCATAAATCGTTGGGGGATATCCGACCCGAGGATATACTTCCCGGAGTTTAATTATAAGTCATTATATTATATATATTCGTCAAGATTTTCCTTTCTACCTTTGTCCTCAAGGGTAGTTTGGTAATTTTCCATCATATTATATATTTTATTATTACGTATATATATATATATATATATATATATATATTCTAGAAGATCAGTAATCAACACGGGTATCATTTTTCTCGGTGAGAGGTGAATGGAAATCTACGTTCAAGTTGTAAATCGAGCTTGATTGTCATAAAAGTTTTTGGTTTTGGTTTTAAACTATTTTTATACTAAAAATTAAACTAATATTAATTCTAAGATTTAAAACTAAAAGATTAAACTAAATTTGATCTGAAAGATAAAAATGACAAATATGCTTGCTAAGTGACGTGAAATGTTCCTTAAGTGTAAATTTAGGTCTATTAACGAATTATAATCCTTAGAAAAGATAATTTTCTTACAATGTTAGTTTATTTTGACAAAAATCTCTCAAAAAGATATTAATTACTAGATGTGTAGTTTGACTATTTCTTCGGCTTTTGCCCTTCGAAACATTCAAACTATAAATCTAAATAATCGAAGATTATTAATTATTAATTATTTAAACATCCACACTTAATTTTCAAATTCACAATTTCACTTAACTAGCACTAATTAAACTACTCGCTACTCATAATGATAAAATAAGCAAAGCAAAACATTTTATACTAAAGCTATACTAATTAATTGAAAAAGGATAGAAAATGGGACCGAATTCAAGACCCGCAAATAAACGAATACCACCCGATTTATTTAGCTAAAACAAATAATCAAATTCGGTCTAGCTATATAAACCCTTAAGCTCCGCGCCTCGTGAGTTGACCGGTACCAAAAGTCAAAACAAAAAATCAAACTGTTAACACAAAAATACATTTCACTTTCACAAAGTTGTTTACTGATTGCATTTTAAACCAAACGATTGGCCCATTTAGATGCTAATCCAAACGAAAGCCCACATTGAAGTTTAAATATAAGTTTAATACAAGGCCCAAACTAATTATAACACAAGCCTAAAGGAAATTCTACAAACCAAATTCTCATATGCTTATTTAGCTCTACTAAGCCCAAATTTTACTTATTTCAAATAATCCAAAATCAATAAGCACAATCTAATAAGCTATAACACCGAAATAAGCCATATAACAAATGATTATTAAGCTTGAATAAGCAAACTTAAAACCTAAACAATTTATAGTCAATTAAGCTCTAGCTTTTCATGAACGATAATTAATATCTATTAAGCACTACCGAATAAGCAATCTTAATAAGCTAGAATTAACGCGAAAGAAATAAGCTCTCGAAGTAAAAAAGCTAAAACGATTAAACTTCAAAATCACAACAAAAAGCTAAAACGATTTAAGCTTAAAAACAAGATTTAAGCTAACACTTTTTAATAAGCTAACAACTAAACGAATTAAGCACTTAGGAAGATCAAAAAAGCAAACGAAATAAGCATAAAAGAACTAGAATAAGCAAATAGCATTAAACTACTAAATTTATAAATCGAATAAACAAATAAGCTCACAAAATATCGATCTAGCAAAATAAGCTCTATCTAGACCAAATAAGCTATTTAGAAACTAATCTAATCAGAAAAGATGAACTTTTATTAAGACTAAAACTTAATAAACACAATAATAAGCTAAACTCGAGCTTATTCTAGCTTATTATTTCATAAAGTGTTTAAAAACTTTTGAAAATGAATCGAATGAGCCATGAGAGCTTTTAAGAATCATTTTCTAAGCTTTTAAAAGCTTTTGACATTGATAAGCTGAGAAAATAAGCACGAAAAATTAGCTTATAGAATAAGCTAACACGAGAGCAAAGTTAAACGAACAAATAAGCAAGACAAAATTAAATCGAAATCTTCAATAATCATCAATCCATCTTTATTGAATCATATCAACAAACTTGCGAAATAAGCTGAGTACAATAAGCAGAAAAACTAAAATAAGCTATTACAAAACTTTAATAAGCTAAAAACTAAAAAAAATATATATAAAAACTTATTTCCTAGATAGCTGAAATTGAGGGGTGGCGAGTTGTATTTAAAGGGTGAGAAGGAGTAAACTTGTAACTTGAGATCCAATGATTGGGTAATGAATGAGCCAATCATTGGCTGTCGATGGATGTTACACGGATAGCCAAGTTGCAATATTTTGATCCGCCCGATCCTTTTGCGCCACGTGGACAATATGATTGCTTAAATAAAACGCATTCCTTTGTGACTGTTAGATCATTTTACAAAGTATGAGAAATGAAAATGCAGTTTGCCTTGCCAAGTGTCCAATTCTCATTCGCCCCTTCAACTTGAGTGCGCCATCACGTGAGCTCAAGTGATTTAATTTATGTGCATGTGATATGACGTCACATGATGTCACCATCCTCAAATCAGTTATTATATATCATGTTTTGGGCTTAAGTTGGACTTTAATTGGGCTTGGGCTGGTCCGACTCATAAAATGAATTACGAGCTGGCCCAATAAAATCCGAGAGCACTGTTGGACTCGTTTTTCCGTGCTCTTTCCAATGGTATGTTCGGGAACTCTTCACGACTTTGTCTTGATTTTGAATATTAGGCACTCTTGATCGCGACGAACCCGTAGATACCCGTTTTTGCTTCATTTTCAATCGTTTTTACCTGCAAGACATAAAAATACCAAACAAACATATTTGCAATATAATAAAGCATATTTTAGCATTTTTAGTTTGTTTAATAGTGTTTTATGGGGTACAAAAGATGTGTGTTTTAGCACTCATCATTAGACTTTCCCCAATTTACTCCCATCCTTATAAAACAACTTGGGGTCGAACGGGATGCCAAATGGCACATACAAATTCTTGATTAGTAAAATGAATGACATCTCTTTGTTAAGATGATTCCATGTAATGATATTAAAATTTAATCCCTTTATAAAAGTTTTAGCTTTGAAAAATTTATTAGACGTATCATGACTTGTTTCTAAAAGCTTATTTGACCCATGTGCATAGGCCCCAACATTCATATTTATTACATCAGGTAATGGTTTAACAGATAAATTCCCCGAAGAGTGTTCAATATCGACTTTATCATCATCATTATCTTTATCTGATTTTGAATCATTAGGATAAATTACGTTAAAAGGAAATAGATCATTAAAGTTTAAAATGTTTTGTTCCTCTTCATCACATTCGAACAATGATGTTTCATCTTTCAAATCAAATTCATTGATATGTTGAGGACTTACAGTAGGTTCCGTTAAGAAATATAATTTAGACGTTAGAGCATCATTGTAAACAATGGCTGGAAATTCTTTATCAAAATCTTTAAAGTAGTCTAAATCATCAAAATAACTGACTGTAGGCTCGGGTGATGGAAGAAAAGGCATATTGACTTTATCATTTTCATTTTCCAAAACCGTTTTTAAATCGTTGACAAAAATTATTTTGTAAGAAAATGAATTTTTGTCAAAAATTACCTTGCAATCTTCATCGTCGGATTCGTCAAACGATATTCTAAAGTCGATTTCATCGTTGTTAAGAGAACTTACTGTAGGCTCACACGAGAGTGCTGCTTCAGATGTTAACGTGTCATTAAAGACTATAGCTGGGAATTTAGTTTCAATAGATCCAAGGTTGTGAACGTCTTCATTATCCCAGATCTTACCATACGTAGCATTTTCCCAGTTATACACCTTACCACGCCTACGAGATTTTTCTTCCTCAAGCCTGATATACTCGTCCATAGTAATGTTGGGGTCGTCCATATTTACCTGTAATAAATTCGCTAGGAAAGAAAACTATCAAATAGCTTAATACGTCGTATTCAATGAACTGAATACGTCGTATTGATGATAGAGTAGAATATGCTGTATTGGTTTAAAAAAATTATACGCCGTATCTAATAAACTGAATATGCCGTATTGAGTATTCGACTTAGAAAGTTATAGCGAACCGTAACTATGAAGGAATACACAAGTACACAATATGTAAAAATATACAATGCAGAAAGCAAACACACAAAACAAACACACAAATATGCAAATTAATCTAAACTAAACTAAACTAAAACACTAATAAACAAGAATTAAAAAACTTCACTCCCCGGTAACGGTGCCAAAAACTTGATGTGTCATTGTGTGGTGTATATTTTTATGATTCAAGTTTTAAATTTATATTTTGCCGACTATACCTAAAAACAACACTTTAACGGGCAGTATACCCGGTCAGATGGAGTTTCGTGGTAAGTAGGGTGTCAATCACTAAGAGCAAGAGCGTTAATATATAATCTATCAGTATTTTAGTTATCTAAGTTAAACCTAAAACTAATGCAAAAAAGGGGGTTTCAGCCTGAGAGACTGGCACGAGATTTAGTTATCTAACCTAAGGTTTTGATGACAAGTAAAGCAATAAACACACACAAGAAGATGAACAAACGAAAAAGGAGCGGTCAAACACTAATGTAAGGAAAACATATCAACTATGAATAATCCGATAAAACGCAGGTTTGTTTATTAGTGCAATGATTGTCTTATCTCGAAGGGGCATATCATTCCTAGAGTTAGGCGGTACTTCTTCCTAAGACCTAGACACGCTAATCCTGTCATAATTAGACGCATCCGCATAAAGCAAGCATTTGTTGATTATAATCTAGCTTAGGATATTAGTAATGGTGCTCTTACTAAACCCTAGCTCATGCAGACTTTACCCACTTACTGCTTAACGGCTCTTTATATACTAGTAGTCTACTGTCCGAGTCCATACCAATTGAATAAGAACGTACTCGTTGATATCGGGGTTACCTTATGGCTCAACTAAGCTCACGAAACTAAAGGCAAGGATATGTCAATATTTGTGATCCTATGATTCTAGATATATAAATTGCAACATAGAGAGTTATCCCGGACTCTTAGCCTACGCCCAAACAACACCAAAGTTGCAGCGCATTAAATATGTAGGACTAGACCTAGTTGAATGATATGTTGCATACTTAAGCACGTAAACGAATATAAATTGATAAACATAAACAAAAATCAACGATAAATTAAGCAATCAAGATAAACAAACCAAACATTAGATCTTAATAAACATGGCTGATACCTAAAGGTATCAGCCGATAGTCATTGTAAAAATACACACGGTTTGATATATGAACGATTAAAATAAACAAACCTTAATCGAACGCGTATTCGGTTGCGCAAAGATTATAAGATTTTTTCTGTGATCTTGAGGCTCTTTTCTAACCTTTTAGGTTCCTTTATTCATCTCTTGGTCGACTTGGTAGTTTAGGGATTCACTTGCATCCCTAAAACTGAGTTTTGGGTCGTCTATTTATAGGGTCTAGAAACAGGTCGATACGCCGTATCGAGCAATGTAGGATACGGCGTATTGGGGATTTCTTGGAGTAAGGACCACGTTTGATATCTTTCAGAATATTTTATTACTATTATGTGAATACGGCATATTGATGTCTCTTGGATACGGCGTATTGGGTCTTCAATCCTTCGTGGTTATTTGTGAAGTGTAGGCACGGATACGCTGTATCTTCTTGATAGATACGGCGTATTGAGGTAAAACAAGTTGATTCTTCTTCGTTGACCAAAGTATTATATATGGCGTATCATTGATGTGGATACGGTGTATTCTTCAAAGTCAGGCAATGGTCTTTTGATTCGTCAAAGTCTTGGATACGTCGTATAGGTCTAGAATAATACGATGTATTTTCTGTCAAATCAGTAGACTTTCTCGAACTCTTTGTTTATGCTCTAAAATGTGTGCCTTTTAGTATAACTTCACCAAGTACTCCATAATTACTGCAATTCTCAAATACAAATGATTAAGTAATAATTTTTTGCAATAATTATACAAAATGGGTTAATAATATGGCATAAATGATGCTATAAAATAGACGTTATTTAATGTCATCACTTTTTGTTATTTTTCAACGATAGGTTCATCATAAGATGACGACAAAATATAGTATGAAAGGCTATAGGGAATTCATTTTGTACTATCAAAGCTATAGCACGATGCCTATCAGATATGAATAGCAAATTGGGGTTATCACCAATGCATTCTTTGAGTACAGACATCCACCATGTCCAACATGGACCTGTTTCCCCTTTGCATATACCAAAAGCAATTGGCACAATCTGATTGTTTCTATCCATTCTGTTGGGACTTAAATACTTCAAGATGATTCTTAGAGTTACTACTGCTCAGTACTGCTGGTACAAAAGTTAATGCTGCTGGATTACAACTACTCCCTCCGTCCCAAAATTATTGTCCCCTGTTGACTTTTTTGGTCTTTTTCTTTAAACTTTGACCTTAAATATTTTTGTTTGTGTTATGTTATAATTGATGTAAAATATATGAATTAATTGGTTTTTGATTGTATTTTCATTGTTATGATTTTCTTCAAGTATTACATAACATAAACAAAAATATTTAAGGTCAAAGTTGGAAGGAAAAGACTTGAAAAGTCAATAGGGGACAATAAATTTGGGACGGAGGGAGTATTAGAAGACTTACTACTGTCAGAAGGATAAAGACGAGTAAAGAGATAAGGATTGTTTGGAGAACAAGAATACTTACGAAGATAAGTATTGAGTTATTTTTGTAAAAGATATGTATAATGTATTTGTTTAAGAGATTATGTTTGCTTTTAGAAAAGATCATGATATCTTATGAAAGTATTGTAAGCCTTGTAGGACTCCTTAGTGTGTAAAAGGAGGTCCTAGGGTATAGAATTTAATGTATCAAAAACAAGTCATCATCATAGCTTCAAGGTTGTAAACCCTAACACTGTCAAAGAGTATTCGTATTAATATATTGAAGCTTATTGTTTTGATTATATTTTTGTTTGTCAAACATACATTGCTGTTATTCTTCTTAATGGTATAAACTAGATTCCGCATAGTTTATAAGTTTCATTCTTAGTACCTTTGGATTTATCTAAGGATACTAAACCTTACATCAAGCTAAGGAGTTAAAGATCTATTCATTGGATCAACAAGTGGTATTAGAGCTTGTTTGTAAGCTTTGAATAAGAAGAAATCAACAATACATACAAGATCTAATTCTCAATAATAAGATGGAGGCAGGAACTACTTCTACAAATCTGACTGCAAAACTCCCTATCCTTAGCCTAGGAGATTATGATCTCTGGTTGATGAGGATAGAATAATATTTTCTCATGACTGATTACTCCCTCTGGGAAGTAATTAAAAATGGTAATAAAGTACTAAAGAGAACTGTTGGAGAAACTGAGCAGGAATATAAACCTACTACTGCAGAAGAAAAGAAGGACATGAGAAATAAGATGAAAGCTAGAGGAACTCTGTTGATGGCACTCCCTAATAAGGGTCAACTGAAGTTCCATTCATAAAGATGCAAAATTGCTCATGGAAGCCATTGAGAAAAGGTATGGAGGAAATAAGGAATCCAAGAAAGTTCAGAGAACTCTACTCAAGCAACAATATGAGAACTTTGCAGGATCAAGTTCAGATACAATGGATCAAACTTTTGATAGGTTGCAAAAAATTATCACTCAGTTAGAGATTCAAGGCGAAGTTATTACACAAAAAGACATGAACTTAAAGCTGTTGAGAAGTCTTCCATCTGAATGGAAGACTCATGCTTTGATCTTAAGGAACAAACAGGAGATAAAGACCATCAGTTTGGATGACTTATACAACAACTTGAAGATATATGAACCTGAAATCTCAGGATCATCAAGTACAAGTCAAAATCCACAAAATGTGGCTTTTGTGTCCTCCAACAGCACTAACAGCAATAGCAGCACAAATGAAGCAGATAACACTGCTTATGGAGTTAGTGCTGCTCATACTCAAAGTAATCCTACATCTGGAGATAACCTTAGTGATGCTGTGATCTGTGCTTTCCTAGCTAGTCAGCCCAATTCTCCTCAAATGTCACGAGAGGATCTAGAACAAATTGATCCTGATGACCTAGAAGAAATGGATTTACAATGGGAAATGGCCATGCTGACTATTAGAGCTAGGAGATTCATCAAGAGGACAGGCAGGCAGTTGGATGTAAATGGTCAAAGAGTTGGATTTGACAGATCAAAAGTGGAGTGCTACAATTGTCATAAATATGGTCACTTTGCAAGAGAATGTAAAGCTCCTAGAAATCAGGAAAACAGAGGAAGAGAGATTAATAGAAGAACTGTGACAGTAGAAACTCCCACTGAAAATGCCTTGGTTGCTCAAGATGGAATTGGAGGGTATGATTGGAGCTACCAAGCTGAGGAAGAGCATCCTACAAACTTTGCATTGATGGCACATACATCTTCAGGAAGTTCTTCCAGTTCAGATTCTGAGGTAGATTCTTGTTCTAAATCATGTGTAACAGCTTATGCTACTCTCAAAGAACAATATGATAGTTTGTCTTCTGATTACAGAAAGTCTCAATTTAATTTAGTATCTTATAAAGCAGGTTTAGAATCAGTAGAAGCTAGACTAGCTCACTATAAGAAAAATGAGGCTGTGTTTGAAGAAAGCATTAATGTTTTAAAACTTGAAGTCAAACTAAGAGACACTGCTTTAGTTGAAAACAAAAAGAAATTGGAAAAAGCAGAAAAAGAGAGAGATGAGTTAAAACTAACATTAGAGAAGTTTCAAAATTCATCTAAATCTTTGTTTCGGAGAGATAGGTGTTCAAGTAATGACTTTTATAAAAAGGGTTTTGATGGACTCTAGAGACAATATTGGATGATGAGGAGATGTTTTGGGATAGAGATAAAGAGTTAGAATGAAATGATTCATCATCATTTTCATCAAGGGTATCATCCAACAGATGAGGTGAGGATGGATGATTTAAAGTGGTGGAGGAGGAACTAGTATTTGATTCACGGGGTCTTTTCTTGCCACGATCTGATCACGTCTTTAGCTCATAATGAGGAGCGAGGGGATGCATGACTCGGTCATGTGAGATGTAGGGATCAATTGCTAGCTCGGGAAAGACGGACACAACATGTTTGAACAATCTAGTCAAAAGCTTCCATAAGGCAAGAGTTCCTTAGGTTTGCTTCGAGTCCTTTCTATTCTTTTGACTATGAAGAATGCTAGATTGTATCGAGTGGAGGTTTTAATGCAATAAAGCATATGACAAAGACACGCGGATACATGATCCTTATGACCTCCTAGACAAATGGCGTTTTCACGAATGATATCAACCCATGGTTTCATATGAGGTTGAATTTCGCGAGTTAAGATTTAAAGACTAGGAAGTGATTTAAAATGGATTAATAAAGCTTGTTTTGTTTGTGGTTTGTTTTGGTGGCATCTTCATTATGTGTGTGATAAAAGGTTATAACGACCGTGTTGGCAGCAACTCAAGAAGGGTGAATCACAAGAATTTTTGTCTAATTAAAATGACTCACCTCACCTCTAATAGAAGATATGTTTCCACAAGCAGTATTACAGGTCTGGCAAATTATATGCTGGTATAAGGGTTAGATACAGCTGGTGTAAGTGTTTATGCTCGTTGTCAGATCCAGTTAATATGTTGGCTCAAAATCAACTGTGAATCAACCTAGATCAATATCAAATGGTTATAAAAGGGTATATTCGCAAGTCACAAGGCCATTTAACAAGTATTCCGAATACAAAAATAGTATTTTCAATAAAAAGGTTAATATTGTCTGGGTAAAAGATACTGTTGCTAGGGATAGAGCAGTAGTAAGTGAAAATAAGGGACAAGGGGTTAATGTTGTTAAGGCCTCAGCTTGCTGGGTTTTTAGGGGGGGGGAAAATAAAAAAAAAAAAAAAAAAAAAGAAAAGGCCAAAAATAGTAGTGCGTTAAATACTTTCAAGAAATATTCTTACATTGATGCACGAGGTAGATCTAAGTCTATAATGGCTTGGATCCCAAAAAAATTCTAATTCTCTTATTTTATGTGTAGAGCAACCCACATCAGAAAGAGTATAAGGAAAAAGGAGTTATTGACAGTGGTTGTTCAAGGCACATGACTGGAAACAGATGCTATCTTGCTAAATATGAAGATTATGATGGTGGATTTGTTTCCTTTGGAGATGGTAAAGGTAGAATTTCTAGAAAAGGTAAAATCAAAACAGGAACATTAGATTTTGATAATGTGTACTTTTGTAAGGAGCTTTAGTTATAACTTGTTTGTGTGTCATAAATATATGACAAAAAGAATAATGTTCTTTTTACTGACATTGAATGTCTTGTCTTATCTTTGACTTTAAGCTACTTGATGAATTAAAGTCAAGTCTTGCTAAGAGTTCCAAGAAAGGATAATATTTACAGTGTTGACCTAAAGGATGTGTTGTTCACTAAAGGTTTTTAACTTTGCCTCTTTGCTAAAGGCCACAATTGATTAATGCAACTTATGGATAGGGAGGCTTGGTCACATAAACTTTAAAAACATGAATAAACTTGTGAGGGGAAACTTATTAGAGGTTTGCCTTCAAGATTTGAAAATGGACATTCTTGTGTTGCTTGTCAGAAAGAGAAACGCAAAACAACAAAGCTCCTGTCTGTAAGGGCCAAACTTGTGAACTCAATCAGCAAACCCTTACATATGCTTCATATGGACCTATTTGGTCCTACAAATGTTAAGAGTTTAATGAAAAAGTCTTATTGCCTAGTTGTCCAATGATGACTTTAGTAGATTTTATTAGGTATTATTTTTGGCCATTAAGAATGAACTTTGTGGGATTATTAAAGACCTTCATTTCTGAAATAGAATATCAACTTAATATTAAAGTAAAAGTTATCAGATGTGACAATGGAACTGAGTTCAAAAATTGTGTAATGATTGTTCTGTGAACTGAAGGGGATTAAGTGGGAATTCCAGTGTTGCTAGGAATCCTCAGCAGAATGTGTGTGCTGCGAGGAGGAATTAGGAACTCAATATAGAGGCTGCAAGAACTATGCTAGTTGACTCTAAGTTACCAACCACCTTTTGGGCTGAAGCAGTTAATACTGCTTGCTAAATAGAGTCTTAATTATTAAGCCTCATAACAAGACACCCTATGAACTTATTCGTGGGAGACCCTCATTAATAGACTTCATAAAACTTTTGGGTGTCCTGTTACCATCTTAAATACCAGGGATCATCTAGGCAAGTTTGAAGGAAAAGCTTATGAGGGATTTTTTGTTGGGCTACTCTGATAGTTAGCATGGCCATGAAAGTATTAACTCACGTGGGACCAGGATAGTTGAAGGAGACTTAACAGTGTTTCTTGAAAATTACTAATGGTGACAGGAAATGGACCAGACTAGCTTTTTGATGTTGATTCTTTGACAAATCTTATGATCTATGTGCAGTTGTTGCTGGAAATCAAACTATATGGTTATTGCAGGAAATAGAGATAACCAATTGTTACAGGTCATGCTGAGGGAGAAAGAAAGCACAAGAAACCTGGAACAAGAATACCATCATAATACCTATCTGCCACAACTGTCACATTATCTCTTCAAGATCCTAGGTCAGTGAGAAGATGCTCGAAGAGGAAAGACTACTTAAATGGTTGAAAATCTGGAGCTTCAGATAAGAATGGAAGGATTAATCAAGCCACAGAAGTGAGTTTGAAAGGCATACTTCAACAAGAAAAACGCTCAGAACTTGTACATCCTAACAGCACTAATAGTATTAATACTGTTAGTACACCTGTTAGTACTGCTGGACCATCTTTTAGTAATGATGATCCATCATCACCAGTTAATGCTGCTGAAGCTTCTAATGCATTTAAGGAACATCTATTTAAAAGATTTTCTCCTTTTTAAAATGCATTTACATTTCCACCTGTTTCAAATGTGACTCTAATGGATGATACTGGAATTTTTGGTAATGCTTATGATGATGAAGATGTAGGTGCAGAGGCTGACCTCAACAACATGGAAACCACCATAAATGTCAGTCCTATTCTTACAACAATAATTGACAAGGATCATCCTAAAGACTAGATCATTGGAGACTTTAATTCAGTTATTCAAACAAGGAGAATGACCAAGATTTCTGATGAACATGCTATGGTGTGTTACATTAATAAGCAGAGGAGAACAAATCACAAAGATTATCAGAATTGCTTATTTACCTATTTTCTCTCTCAAATAGAACCCAAGAAAGTGATTCAAGCTCTAGAAGATCCAAATTGGATAGAAGCAATGTAAGAGGAGCTTCTACAATTTCAACTTCAGAAGTTTTGGAACTGGTTTTTTTAAAAAAAAAGTTTAACCTATTGGCAAGAGGGCCATTGGAACAAAATGGGTCTTTAGAAACAAAAAGGATGAGAGAGGCATTGTAGTGAGAAACAAGGCAAGACTGGTTGCACAATGTTATACCCAAGAAGAAGGAATTGATTATGATAAGGTTTTTGCTCATGTTGCTAGGATAGAAGCAATCAGGTTATTTTTAGCCTATGCATCATTTAGGTTGATTAGTTTTGGCATAAAAGAATTTCGGATAGTTTGGAAAAATATGGCGGTGTTATGGTCAATTTATGGTCAAGTCCATGGGTGATTTATAAAAATATAGTTGTTGGTCCAAGTTTTAAATGAGGGTAAGGGGACGATTAAGAATGTTTCGAAAGGTTTAGTAAGTGTCGAAAGTCTTTGAAAATATTTGTGAAGCTTCTTAATATTAAAACGAAGGTTTAGAAATTTTCTAAAAATGATAAGTCATTGCCGTTGGTTGTTTTTAAATAGAGCAAGTTTTTATATATATTTAGCGAGCTAAGGATTTTGGTTAGACGTTAGGGTTCCACTAGTTTGTTTTTGGAAATTTAGAAACGATTAAATTAAGGGATACTATTAACGCCCCGAAACTAAAAAAAACTTTCCAAAAATGGAAACTTTCTATAAATAGTAACTTTTCGTACGAACGTCGTAACATCTTCATAAACTTAACGAGTTCGTAAAGAAACATTTTTGTTGACTAAACTAAAGCACACACATATATGATTGTCTATTTCCTTATTAAACGATTGTGTGCAACGTTCCGTTATTATTATTATTTCTCGTTCTACGGCGCGTCTATTTATTAGGTCGCAATTAGAGCCGTTCGGTTATACTTTGTTCGCATCGTTCGCTTGTGGTGTGTTGAGTCATTCATCCTTGTACTTCCTGAGTAAGTTGAATACTTACATTCATTAGCCTCGTCCGATATTAATCGTCGAACTTTACAGATATCAGAAACTCGACTCCGCCCCTAAACACTTGAAACCCTTATACAGACATACTCACGCGCCTACACTTTCTCCTTTGATATTTTCACTATTGAGAGACTTTTCTTATAACGCGTTTATATCAACCACAAAACTTGTAATGATATTTTTCTAAAATACTCATGTTAATGAATTAAATAACCTGGTCAAACTTAGCCAAAATTTTTGTATATTAAGAAGTGTCAAAACATTGAATTTTGCTGAATAAAATTTTCAACGCCATGTTTAAAAACGGATTTGTTAAATCCTAAATATGTTCCTAATCACACAATAGGTTAACAAAAATCGAATCCCGGGACGGGATTCCTTTTAAGGGGTAGGTAATGTCACAACCCGAAATTTTCAGAATTTTAAATTACTATTTTACCCTTTGACTTTTTGGTTCCGACTTGACTTTTGACTTTTTGACCTTTTACGGTCACATAAAAACGATTACCGCGTAGCCGGTAAATTTTTGAAACGTATTTAAATAATAAATCATAATTACGATTATTATCGCTCATTTGCAAATTTATTTTTCTAACTTATTTGACTTGAAAACGAGAAGATATATTTTATTCCTGAATTGATTTATCAAAAACAACCCGCTAAATTACGTTTTCACAACTCGGACTCTAAAGCAATTTGATGTAAAACGACATTCCAGACAACTTTTTAGTTTTGCCCGAGACACGAAACCAAGCAGAAAGTGACTGAAATATCCTGGCAAAATTTAAAAAACGACGCGTACCAACAAAGAAAATAATTAAATTTATATTTAATTATCACTTTCTATTAAATAGAAATATTTAATAAATTATGTAATGTTTTATTCAAAAACGTTTATTTAAAAACGCGAATATTCAAAAATTTAGTTTTAACTTTACGGACAAAGGTTAACCGTGAAACCCAAATGAATATTAAACATTTTAAATAAATTTTATAAAAACATTTATAAAGTATAATCAAGTAAATACTCATTTTTATCAGAAAAATGATTTAGAAAACAATGGCGCAAGTTTCGTATTTTGAAACATCCGTTAAGTCACTCAAACGAGTCCCGAACCATTATTTTATAAAAGTTTCTTAACAATTACACATTTAGTCCCTGTGGTAATATTTTCAGTTTTAACCCTAATCTATTATAAACCTTACACTTTATTTTTATACTTTTATATAAATATAAAGTTATATCACTTTTTTTTTCATTTTATAAATATATACACACACACACCACTATAACTCTCTCTCCCCCACCCAACTTCCGGTCATCTTCTCCGGCCACTCCGCCGTCGCCGGCCACCATGCTGCGGCGGGTTTTCCGACCGAAACATAAAACGTTTCTCATCTCCAGATCTACCCGATCCTCACCACCATGCGCCACCACTCGCCATCACAGCCGCACCATCATCATCTCCACCACCATACCGCCGACGCCATCATCACCACGAACACCACCATCGCAACCCCAACAACCTCGTCATCACCTCCGACCAACACCACCATATCACCGCCATCACCCTCCCCAGCTAACACCTCATCACCACCCTCACCATCATCACCAACACTACACCGCCACCCTCGTCATCATCTCTCCACGTCACCACCTAACCAGCCACCACTCTCCTCACCACCGCCTCCTCAGTCACTAAAAGGGTGCGCTGGGTTTTAGCAGCAACACCACCTAAGGGTGCGTGTGGGTTGCAGCCACCACCCTAAGGGTGCGTTTGGTTCTGTAAAACGACCCAACAGGGTGCGTTGGGTTTTTTTTCACGCCACTAGGGTGTGTTTGGTTTGTTATCTTTTGGGTGCGTTTGGGTTTTTAAATGTATAGGGTGCATTTGCTTTGTTTTAACAACTATAGAGTGTGTTTGTTTCGTTCGGTTGGTATAACCCAAATAAGGGTGTTTGTTTTGGCGTAAAAACAGCCGAGTATGGTGTGTATGTTGGCTGCGTTTTACGGCCCTAAAGGGGCGTTTGGATTTGCGTAAAACTGCCATTAAGGGGCGTTTGGATATGGGTTTAAAACTGTCATTAAGGGGTGTTTGGATATAGGTTTAAGGCTGCCCATATAGGGCGTTTGGTTTTGTGTTTTACAACATATAGGGTGTGTTTGGTTTAGCTCATTTTTGTTAAATTGCTTTATCTAGTATAGATATAAATTGAAATACGCGGATATTTTGCAACACGGATTGATTGAAAATAGGAAAACTTTGAGTTTTGTAAAAAAATAAAATAAAATGGAAAACATTGTATAAACGGCAAGGTCATGCCGAAATTTCTAAAAATTGTTATACTTAATAAATTTTCATTGAAGTTTATATTATTTTAGAAACCCGATAAATGGACAAAGTTATATAGTTTTTGAATTTTTAATATGTAGTTACACAATAACGCGACAACAAACGAAAACTACACTTTTACAAACGATACAACTAGTTTACTTAAAACGCGTAACGAAATACTTAATTATAAAATATTATTTTATAATTCTCGACTAATAAACAAAATAATAACTTTTGTAAAGTCTTTAAAACATCATTTATCTAACTCGTAAGTTTAAAACGTGTATTTACTTTTACGCATGAACTTTTTATTAATTTAATTGGTGACTTTTGAAAACGTGTCGAATTATATTATTACCATTATTTTTAATCACGTTTCTTATATAATACTTGTAAAGTATTATATACTACGACTTTTCCTTCTGAATGTTTGTCTTTATTATATACTTCACCATATGAATTATATAATTGTTCATTTTTCATATGTAATATATATACGGAATATATTACATACTTTGCGTGTGTTTTTCGATTTATTTTAATTAACCAACCACCAAACTCATCCAACTTGTAATCCAAATCCTTTATCAACGTGTCGCGTTGACGTACTCATCCATCAGAAATCCCCAATTCATCATCCTAAGCTAGTGGGATTTAGCCGTTAAGTTAAGCTGCATCTTCTTGGTCGAGCCATTCTGTTCTCCGTTTGTGCTGTGCTTATTATGTGCATTTCTGCTAGTTGCTCTGCAACATCAAGGTGAGTTCATAGCCCCACATTTTGCTTATTTTAAATAAATGTTCTATTATCTTTTGGGTTGAGAAACATGCTCGTTTACAAACTCGTTTACGTTGCCGAATTTCAAACTCGTTTACACACTAATTACAAACCTGGTTACTTGATTGATATCACACTCTTTCTACTTATGGAATTAAGTACTTAAAGTTGTTTATGAATAAAATGGTTATTTCTTCATTGGACACAAGTGTTTTCAGTTACCATCTCCTATTTACGTGTTGCCTAAGTTTGCTTACAAACCTACTACTGCCCGAATTATCATGAACTGTTAGTTTCTCGACCGGAGGACCGGTTGAGGAAGCGCGAGTGAGTAGATAGATCTATTGGGACTAATTATCCCTATCCGCTTTGGTTCCACTTAACGAAGAACAAACGGATATACGTCATGTCGATTGTGCACTATGGTGGTCTTTGGTTTGGGACACCGGTTAAGGGCAGGAATACTATACGACAGGATGTAACATGCCCTGTTGATTAATTAGCTTCAGTGTCATGAGCTTAGCGCAACAGTATACACTCTTCATGCGATATTGTATTCGTTATAATAGTCGCATGTGCTTTGTATGTGAAGTTATATCTCCTATAACTGTCACGTGCGAAACTAAAAACCTATGAATTCACCACCAACATTATTTTGAATGTTTTAAACCAGTTTTTCTTTTTTCTCAGTGCTTAGCTTTGGGATTGAATCTTTCCCTTGAAATTCAATGGTGGAGTGTATGTGCTATGTGACTTCGCCAATTTCAAGACTTATCTATTATTTACTCGTTGTCTTTATCAAAACTTTGTTATGCTTCCGCTACGTTTAACTTAATTATTATGGGTTGTAAAACTTAAATTTATTTTCTCTTATGCAACGAGTAAACTTTTTCAAACGTCCATGATTAGTGTCGTCCTTATTTGCTTGGGTGGATGCGGATTGTATGACTGTCAAACCGCCCCTCGGAACACGTAATTCCCGTCTAGGCCCCGTTGTGGGGGTGTGACAGATTGTAATCCAGAGCCGAAGTTATAGAGAACCAGTAGTTATACTAGGTCTGGTCCTATAACCACTATGTGATCCTAATGTGCCTCTATTTTGTGCTACTTGTTGTCTAATCCCTTGCTGCATTACATAATATGAGTTTACTATATATTTGTAAAGAGAGTATTACCTATTTCCATATTTACCTTGCCTTTCCATTTTACATTTCCTTTTATGCCGCATAGATTTCATATAAAGGAGATTTATTAATATAACTTTTTGCTTGTGCCGTATTATGCAGTCTTCCACTATCAATATTTCCATCAAATTCTTCGGAATAGAGTGTGGGATTACAACCGCCCTCATCGGGGTTATTCTTTTTGGTGATATCCCTACTGTTATTCCTTCTAACTTTCGGATGGTTGCTCCAGAGACTTCTTCTTACTATTGCCATTTTTGTTTCCGTGATTCCTCTGCCGCTCCCTATGGTTTGAGACGGACTCTTTCCCCCCCCCCCCCCACCCCCCCCCCCCGCTTCAACCCACTAGATTGTGTGGCTATGTTCTTATACGGGTTCTGATTCTGATTCACCAGATGAGATGACTTCACCAGAGCACATTTCCCCGCTACCAGCTATTTTCACCATTCATAGCACACGATTCTTCTGAGGCTCTTATCTCTTCTGATGGACCACTACTAGCACATACTGCATGGACCCTTATGTTTTTGCTACCCGAAAAGCGTTGCTTATCTTAGAGGAGCAGGTAATAGCACGCCAACATCATCACACATGAGTTTCTATTTGCTCCTGTTACTGCCATTTAAATTCCGCCCCTAGATTCGTCGACAGTTTCATACGACTCATTATCCCGACCCGGGTAGGCTTATTCCCTTTTAGTCGAAAATCCTTACCTGCACCCATCTAACGGGCCGGTAAGGTTGTTGACTGCAAAGGAGAAGAAGTTGACCTTTACCAGCTCGCAGATTAGCATCGGGCATGCATCACCGCGTTCTCTCCAGATCATCACTCATCTTCTTCCAGTTTATCTTCGGATTCTTCACCAGTTTATTCTTTAGGATTGGATGTGTCAGATCAGGCTCATTCGGGATCTTCGACTAGATATATATCACCCATATTGTGTTACCCTCCGAGGAGAGCACCACGACGTAGTGAGACATTTCATTTTGGTGTGCTGCACCACTATCTATTAGTATCCACTACGACAACATCTGAGATCATCATTCAGGAGATTCATCAGAGGGACCCATAGCCAATTTCATCTTTAACATTCTGCTCGGACCATCTCGTAAAGGATGTAGAAATCACTCGGTTTGATTCAGTACCTTTATCCATGCCCTAGTCACGGGACATTAGCTCCTAACCCGTGCTGATCCTCACACGACCTCGTAAGAGGTTCAGATATTCATAATTTCATTTAGAGGCTAGCTTAGAGAGGATGCCCGAGAGAGGTTGTTCTTTACTGGGACTGGGGTTTGTATACGGAGTTAGGTATTTGGTGATGGGGATGAGGTTGGAATCATGTTGAGAATTGCCATAGGGATTTAAGGGATGACACGCGCGTGAGAGCTAATGAGGTTGACGCGGCCCACAGTGCTAGAGACATGACTGACGGTAAGGTATCGATTCCTATGACTCAGCACCGTTAGCTTTAGGGAGGAGATTGTAAGCCAGTCTGGGAAGGATTTCCTCCCTGACTCATCTGGCAACTAGGGATGGCATGGTTAGGAGAAAGGGGGAGGGGTGGGTTGTTGTTTGGGGTGGGCAGTCGAGGATATGCCGTTGCCTTGGGTGATCTGTGTGTGACTTTTAACCATCACATGCCTTAAGGTTTTAGTTGATAGGATTGTTGGGATTAATAGCTGCTCAGAGACGGTTGGCAGGCCAATCAGTTGGGAGTAGCTAAGTTAGGAGTACAGAGCTATAGGATGCTGAGATGATCTTAGCGTGAGGTTGTAGAACTCAAGTAACGGTAGCTATGTTGGATATTGAGAAGGGATCGTAGTAGTATCCTTCGTCTTTATATGATCCCTTTCACAGGAGGATTTTTCGTCAAGATTGTAGGATCGTGATGATGCTCGAAGGAGACTTAGGAGTTGGAGTAGTATCTTGGGAGGCGTTTTGGCTTTTCGTCCATCGTCTAGTTTAACCTGAATCATGTAGGAACATTAGGGGCCAATGGTTAGACTAGGTATTAAGCAGTAAATAATAGAGAATCAATGAACCCAATTTTTTTGATTTGGGTTGTAATCGAATTATGCTATTATTTATGAACTGAAATGCTTGTTTATGATTCACTCGCTTATTTATCTATATTGTTATTTTAATCTTCCTGGCAAACGTGTATACAAAAAATTGTAATTAACTATGACTACTTGGTCAAAGCATGTATTGAATTAAATTATCATTACCCGATGCTTGTATATTCGTCTCAAAAATCTTACTTTGGGTTGTGTCTTGTGATGTAGAACAATGACAAACACTCGTTCCGGGATGACCCACGCCGCAATGGAAGAAATGATCGATCAACGTGTGAACACAGCTCTAGAAGCTCATCGAGTTAACCAAAATCTTGAACTTGGGAATGGAATGAAATGGAAACGGTAATTGAAAAGCGTGGAATGGGAATGACAATGGAAATGGTAATGGAAATGACAATGGAAATGGTAATGGGAATGGAAACAATGGAGGCGACAACAGTGACGGTAATGAGAACCACAATGTGAATGGAAGAGGCGATAGGTTGGTTGCTCGTGAATGTACTTACCATGAACTTCATGAAGTGTCAACCAATATGTTTTAAAAAGGAACCGAAAGGAGTGGGTCTGGTCTGATAAGGTGAATGAGAAGATGGAGACTGTGTTTCAACATCAACAAAAAACTGTCCGGAGAAGTATCAATGAAGTATGACAACTTGTACTTACTCGATAGTAGGCACTAACTTGGTGGAACTCTCACAAGTGAACCATCGGAACTGATGCCGCATACGCTTTATCATGGAGAGAGCTGATGAAACTAAAAACCGGAAGTGTTTTGCCCGGAAATGAGATCCAAAGATGGAAACCGAGTTGTGGAATCTCTGTCGTGAAAAACAATGACATTCTAATTCCACTCAAAGTCCAGGAACTCACCATGAAGTGTACCAAAATGGGTTACCCGAGGCGGAAGATCGGTGGAGAAAATTCATTGGAGGTCTTCTCAGAATAACAATCCAACAGTGAAAAGTGATTGCTAGGCAGAACCTATAAGACTAACAAGATGGCTATTCGAATTTACCAACAATTTGATGGACAAAAGTTGAAGGGATTTATGGCTGTAAGAAATAGTCAAGAAAAGCAAAGGAATTGGAAACACCAACTATGGAATATAACCCGTGGGCAATAACCACCCCAATAAATGACAGAATACAAGAGGGACAGAATGTTGCTAGAGCCGTACGTGGCTGTAAACAATGAGGTGAAGCAATATGAAGGTTACAATTGGCCCTCTCTGCAATAAGTGCCAGCTCCATCATGTAGGCCGCCTGCACCACAAGAGTGGGAAGTGCAATAAGAAATGGACATTTTACCAGAAATACAGGGTTACTAATCTACTACCACCTACCTAGAAGATTGTCAAATGGTGAACCCAGAGGTGTGGACTTGTTTTGAAAGTGTGGTGTGCCAAGGACAATTAACGAAGTGATTGTCCCAAGATCAAGAACCAAAACCGTGAGAAACAAAGCAAGTGTGTCCAGATGCAAGATATGCAGAGCTTATGGCACTAGGAGGAGTGACGTAAACCCAAGTACCAACACTGTTACGGGTACTGTTCCTAATTCCTCCCTGTTCCTCAACGATCATCATGCTTCTATGATTATTTGACTCTGGCGCCGATAAAGTTTCGTATCAAATACTTTTTAGATGCAGTGCTAGACATTACACCCTATGCCTTAAGTTAGTTACGCTATCGAACTAGGCAGAACGAAGGACTTTCAGAAACCAAACTGTACTTATTGGCTGTAACTAAGGATTGTTAGGACATCCATTTAAATATCGACCTGAAGCCATAAAGTTGGGTAGATTTTCCGACGTTTACATCGGCATGGATTGTTTAGCAAAAGAATCAAGCAGTTGATGTCTGTCACCGAGAAGATAGTGCCGAATTTCCTTTGGAAATGAAAATTCTGATCGTATCAGGCAGTCAAGGACACAAAGGTGCCAAGGAGAAAAATCAAAGTTGAGCATTAAATCATTGAAAAAAGTCCCAGAAGTATATAAAGAAAGGAGTGTCAACTAAATTTCTGGCACAGGTTACTATGCAGGAAAACAAAGAGAGTCGGAGGAGAAACGACTTTAAGACGTAGTGCTGACTGTACGGACTTTCCAGAAGTTATTTCCCAGAAGACTTACCTGTACTACCGACACACAACGAACAAGTCGAATTCCAAATTGACTTAGTCCCAGGTTGCTAGCACCTGTAGCTCGAGCCCCGTATAGGTTAGCACCGTCAGAGATGGAAGAACTGTCTACTCAACTACAAGAACTTTCTGACAAAGGATTTATAAGGCCAAGTTCCTCAAGACCCAAGGGAGCGTCTTGGTTTTGTTTGTCAAAAAGAAAGACGGCTCTTTCCAAATGTGTTATCGACAACCGTGAATTTAAACAAGCGTACTGTTTGAAAAATTGATACCCACTTCCGAGAATCAATGACTTGTTTCATCAATTACAAAGGTCAAGTGTGTACTCAAAGATTGACTTGAGGTCTGGTTACCACCAACTCATATTTCGTGATGAGGATATCCCAAAGATGGCGTTTAGAACTTGCTATGGTCATTACGAGTTCCAAGTGATGCCATTCGGGTTGACTAACGCGCCGGCAGTGTTCATGGATTTGATGAACAGGGTATGCAGACCATACCTAGATAAGTTCATGATCGTGTTCATTGATGACATCTTAATCTACTCTAGACCAAATAAGACAAGTGTACATCTTAGACGAATCTTAGAGTTTGCGTTCAAAAGTAAAATTTTACGCTAAGATTTCAAAAAAAGTGTGACTTTTGGCTATGAAGGTAAATTTCTTGGAAACACTGTGAGTGATAAGGAAGGTCATTATACGTGATCCCTGCTAAGATTGAGTCAATTAAGAATTGGGAAATCACCCAAAACCTCCAACTGAATTTCGCACAATTTCTAGGTCTTTGCCGGTTACTACCGACGATTTATCGAAGGAATTCTCTAAGATTTCCAAGCCAATTGACAAAGCTACTCAGAAAATGTAAAGTCAATTGGGGTGAAAAGGAGGAAACTGCTTTCCAGACATTGAAGCAAAAGTTGTGTAGTGCACCAATTTTGGCATTGCCCGAAGGAAGTGAAAACTTCGTAGTATATTATGATGCTTCTCACAAGGGATTAGGCGCAGTGTTGATGCAGAAGGAGAAAGTCATAGCTTATCGCCATCCCGCCAACTCAAATCCATGATAAAAACTACAACGACACAATGATTTTAGAAATTGGGACTGTGGTGTATCGCAACTCAAAGATGTGGAGACATTACCTTGAGCGCACGAAGTGCGTTGAGTACGACTGATCATAAGAGTATGTTATACATAATCTTTAACATAAAGAGTTAAATATGAGGCAACGTAGAGTGGTTTTAGAACTGTTAAGTGACTATAGCACTGCGAGTTCCGCTACTAATCCACCCGGGAAAAGGCGAATGCCATGGCTGATGCCGTTAACCGAAAGAGTAATACACCCACAAGCCACTAACAAGATTCGAGTCTTGGTTATGACAAACCCGTTATGTCACCGGTTTGAAACCGCCCTTCCACGGATATGATTGCTCAGAGAGTTGAGGCAAGAAAAGAAAAAATCTCAGAACAAGGATTTTGCATGGCATAATTAAGAACATGGAGCCCACGTGCAGAGGGAATGTATTTTGATGATATAAAGAAGGCTGGATACCACTTTTGGTTGACTTGAGTAGCTTTGAATTATGCACGATTCGCATAATTCAAGGTATTCGATCCACCCTGGATCGGACTAGATTTACCAAGATTTGAAGAAGCTATACTGGTGGCCCAACATGAAAGCAGAAATTGCCACATATGTGAAAAAGTGTATGACTTCGCAAAAGGTTAAAGCGGAATACCCAAAAACCGTCCGGATCTATTGGTAAACAACCATAAAAATCCCTGAATGGAAATGGGAAAACATAACTATGGACTTCGTGACAAAGTTACCAAAAAACGGCAAGTGGGCAAGATATGATTTGGGTTATAGTCGATCGACACACTTAATATCCTGTCATTTTCCTGCACTTAAAGGAGGAATACTCAATGGAGAAACTTGACACAGGCAATCACTGAAATAATGGTGTCGAGAACATAGAGTGCCTGTATCGATCAGCTTCTGATCGCGATGGTAAAGTTCGTGTCCCAATTCTGCAAGTCCGCCTACTCTTCAAGAAAGGGGACTTTTGGAACTGCAATTAGATATCAGTGACGGGCATATTCACCACTCGAAACAATGGTCAAAGTGAGAAGGACTATCCAAACATTTGAAGAAAAAAAAACATGCTCCGAGGCAAGTATGAAATAGATTTCGGGAAAGGAATGGGACAGACAATTACCCATAATATGATTCTCCTACAATAACAGCTATCAGAACAGTAATAAGTCATGACACCTTTTGAGGCGTTGTAAGGTCGCAAATGCCGGTCACCATATTTGGTGGGCTGAGGTGGGAGAAAACTCAAGACTTACTGACCAGAAATTGTTCGTGGAGACAACAGAGAAGATTATCCAACAACAAAGCAACGTCAACAAGCTTCACGTGATAGACAAAATGGTACACTGATACGAGACGTTAGGTCATTATAGGTTCATGTTGGGGATAAGGTTATGCTGAAGTATCGCCCGTAAAGGTGTATATACTTTTGGCAAACGGGGAAAGCTGAACCCTCAATATAATGGAGACCTTTTTAGAAGGAAAAGGGGAAATCTCGCCAAGGTGGAATGGTTGCATATCAACTAAAATTACCAGAGAAACTAAGTGCCCGTGTTCATGTAAGTACCGAAGTTTTCATGTCTACAAACCGTTAAGAAGTGCTTATAATCGAGGATAAAGCCAGTGGGGGGGGGGGGGGGGGGGGGGCGAGGCGTCGGGTGAGTAGGAGGAAGGAAGGGGAGGGGGGGTTGCGCGATAGGCTGTGGTGGCGCTGGAACTGATCCAGCGAAGTGGGGTGAGATTGTAAGAGGCACATGTCTCAATTCTAAGTGCAGATTAGAGCTGTGGCGGTGCGTTATGTGATGGTAAACGCGAGGCTGGGGGACTGTTGCAACTAGGTATTATCTGGACAGTCAAACTTGAGGGTATCAGCTATGTGATATGCCGTAGAGTTAGACACGGTCTGGACAGACAGATTGACCGGTACCAATTCTTGTGGTAATAATGCTCGGTACACTGGGGTGCGTATGTCGAAGATAGGGGATATGATCTCTCTTATCTGCTCTCTTCCGGGGTGGGGTGGGGGGGGGGGGAACGGGCATAGGGGAGCCACATGCGGGCGGGAGAACACCTTCACGTTGGTAGGCGACTTACCACGCATAAGCGTACTTAGTGGTCCATAAGTCTGTAATCTCTGTACAATATGTGCTCTTTGGGTGAGGAGGGTTAGATTTGTGAGGGGTGAGTGCTGCTATACACACTAACATAACATGGTCGACACAACGTCTTATGCGTGGATCAGGGAACTGTGTAAGGCGTAGGTAGGCTTTATAGCAAAGCTGCGTATTTTAGACGTTGTGAATAGATTGTAGTGATAAAGCATCCTCCGGACTAGTCTCTATTGACAGTGTGTGATAGTTGCAGCGCAGGAGCCCTAGTATTACCATGAGAGGATACGGACCGAATTTGCGTATAGTTATTGTACTATTGTGTGTATGGTGTGTGACTAACATACAGGGTGTCACACAAGGGAGTGGAGTAAGTAAATCGCAAGGACGGGTCAGTAGAGATTACGACATGTATAGATTAGCGAGAGGTGAACATGAAAGTTAGACAGATGTAAGTGCGGACGGCGTCTAAGTTGGGTGGGGCTGCACTGAGGGGTGGGTGAGGCATAGTGATAAGTTGAAAGGGTATGGGGTATGGAGGGTTGTGGTGAGAAGTAGGAGTACACTAGTAGGAGGGCAGATATTATATGGAGTATGAGGGATGACACTAGAGAGATTAGATGTGGGAAGTTGCGATATCTAAAGTCATATTTCACAAACTCTTTAGCTAGATTAGTAGACTAGAGTGACGTAGGGTGAGGTAGTAATGTAATGGAGTCACAGATGATTGAGTGGTGAGGGAGATAAAAGGTTGAATATATTTAGGGGTACATATGAGGAGGATCGGAGAAAGTTCCTGGAGTGGTTGTGTGGCAGAATGAAGGAAATTTGAGGCAGAGGCTGAATACGTGGCGTTATCTGCAAGTTGTGCTTAAGTAATGTGGATGCGGACACAGCTTCAAGATTATGGCTTTAACTACAACAAAATAACGTTGTATTGCGACTCTCAGTCAACCATAGCAATATCATGCAACCCCGTGCAGCACTCCCGTACCAAGCACATCCATACTCGGTATCATTTCATCAAAGAACAGGTTGAAAAGGGTATAATTGAATTGTACTTTGTCAGAACTGAATACCAATTGGCTGACATGTTTACTAAAGCCCTTCCTGGAGAAAGGTTTTAGTATCTCATCAGACGAATTGGCATGAGATGTGTGACTCCAGCATAACTGGAGGTTCTGACAAATGAATTTGCTTGATGCCTCTTCAAACATCAACATTTACATATTTTTGAAAAAAGAAAAATACAAAAATATCAAAATTCAAAAAGAAAATACAAAATCAAAAAAATCAGAAAATGTTTCAAAAAAATATTCTTCTCGACATGTCTCTTGGAATCGATAACATTTACGTACCTAGAAATGTTGATTAATATCGACACGGGCGTGTAAATGAAGTTCGAACAGGAGTTTCAAATGCTTTCAAAACATGTCATTTCTAATTTTTCTTAATGGCTTATGTATAAATATCAGTACGTAACCCGAACTTCAAATAAAGGAAAGTCTATCTATAAAGATAACTTATCCTATCAACGAGAAATTCAACTTTTCTCGGTCTTGAGCTGTTCTTACAAGACATTCAAAGTTTTGAGCTCAAGAAAAAGGATAGTTGTACGCAAAAGTACCGCTTACCCTTAGAAGTTGGAAGAGAAGTCTTCTACTATGATGTTATTTCAACTGTGAACACAATTTTTCAATAAAAAAAAAAAAAAAAGAAAAAAGAAGTTCTCACTGACTATTCATAATCTTTTCCAAAATTGTGTTGTTCAACACTCTATCTATCAAGGGGGAGTTTTTTCGAAAAACAAAGTTAATGAGTTTGATACATCATATCACGACATTCTTTGTAATCAAACCATTCCAATAAAGTCTCTTAATAACAAATAAAATAATAATGACAATACAATAAATTATAGTATATAAATGAACTAAGTGTTCAACCTCAATTTTATATCGATTTTACAACTTGGTATCATTTTTATTGGTGTCAAACATATGTAAAATTAAGGGGGAGCAAGATGAAACAGTTCTAAATAAATCATGCTAAGCTTCAACATTTTCCCCATGGCCTTTTCAAGACAAATTTTAATCACACAGTATTTCAAAAACTAAGTGACTTAGAATTTAAAATAAGGGGAGAAATGTAATTAAAATGTGATCTAAAAAACTCAAAGTGCTATTCGGAAAAGGTTTTATGGTTTCGATCTTATACCCAACAACATCTTAATTTCACGACGATTCTGAAGTCATAAGGTGGTAAGGTTAGGTATTTGTCCTATGATCCAACCAGAACCGGAGGGATCTACCCAAGGACACTCCATAGTTAGAAATAGCAGTCCTTAGGAATGATTAGAGATGAATGTGTATAAGGGAAGAATGCCGACTAAGATTGAGCTAACACTGAAATAATCACAACAAGGTGTTAGTAATGACGTCTTGGTAAGCATTGAAAGGGTTGAAGAATTAAAAAGAAATGTATGGATAAAGGGTCTAAATAAAGTAGCCCTCCACACAACTTAAGGCAGAAACCGGGTCAATACATATGCTGTCAGAATCACAATGTTGATTGCTGACATTGAAAACGACATCATGGACCTATGATGCAAAGCACAAACCTTCCCATCATTCAGTTTTCACCTCAAAATGAAACTTGGCCTCATTTGTCACGGAGAAAACACGACTTCTATTGACTTTCTCACTCCGAGTTAGTTGATATTGAAAAGGTGGCAGTCTCCAGCCTCTGATCACTAAAACCAAAACGCACAAATCGAGTCTAGAGCCAAGAGATCATCAAATAAATCTAATAGGACACATTCCATGACAAACACTTGTTTGAACTTCTTTAATTCACAAGCCTGTTTAACAAGAAGTCCTACGCATTTCCATGTATTCTGCCAGAACATTCAGAGTGATACTCTTTAGTATTTATAGTGACGAATGGAAAAGTCCTTCAAGTGGTCCATCATCAAACAGCACTAGCGTTGGTGACTTGCGAGAGTCTAAATGAATCCAGCTTGTGGTACAACTGGATATCGATAAAGGTCCAGTAAATGAATTGACGACATAATCAGAAAGATAGTAACTATCTGATTCACTCTTACCGTGTTGTCTGCTTTGAGACGTTCCGGTAATGAGAACTAGCAAGCATGGCAAATCTAATACATCTGTGTTAGAAGATCCTACGCTTTGAGCTAGAAACCCTGTCAAGGAGATTCTTTGAATCTACCTGATCACAGGTACAATATTTATACTGTAAAATGGTCCTACGGAATCGGAGGTTAATCTAACCAAATCTGGATGAATGACAAAGCCATATTCGTCCACCCGCTTTATTGCTAACTATTTTATTTCAGGATACATAAAGATGGAGATGGTGATGCCTCATTCCAGCTGAAGTCGGATTCATTACCACATGCTCATGCTCAAACTACAAAGACATTCTATAAGCATCAAGATTCAAGAATCATGAAAGCTCAAGAATTAAAGACAAAGACTTCCGCACAAACTCTGATATACAAGATCTTCCTTTAAAGATATCAAGTCTATCAAGGGAGATTGTTAGCAAGCTTTCAAGATGATGCAAAGTATGAGCATGTTGGTCAAGACACAAGATCGCAAGGTGGCAAAGACGATCAAGACGGAAGGATAAAGATTTAAAGATCTCGGACGGAAAAGATGAAGTCTAAAGACAATGACAAAGGCTCAAGATCAAAGATCACAAAGCATGAAGGAACAAGCCTACAACATAGACAGAGACAAAGATCACAAGAGCTTAACTACAAAAGCAATCTCATTGATCTCACGAAGGAGTGTCACAATGAACTCACTTCGGGGGAGATTGTTAGCCTTAAAATATTGAGTCGAACAATGGAAGTTCGTTCATAATTATATTAGGTTTCGGTCACTAAATTAATATACATTGTAATAGGCTAGACGGGTAAACGGGCTCTTATTTGTAATCTAATCGGTTACGTGTATCGGGCAAAAGCCCTAGTAAACCCGAGCCCGGCCCGTAGAATTACTAAAGGCATGCAAGCCTTCTAGTTTTAACTATAAATACCCCTCTCCAACGATGGAGAGGGTGTTGGTTCATTTGTAACTTTTCATTTGCAACTAATCCTTCCATTTTCTAATTTCTCTCTCTAGTTTCTCTCTCTATAATTCTTATCATCTCATCTTCTTGTTACCATGGTGAAGTAAAAGTGTTATGAGATTATTAACAACTTTGATTTATGAGATTCATGCATGATCAAGTTTCTAAAATTACTAAAGAGTGGTAACCAACTTTGATTCTTGATACATCGGGTTCCATCAAGACGTACTTCAAATGCTTTGTCCATTCCTTATAGGTTCTCAGCTTTGTATGTCTCGTTCAGTTATTGCCATCTCTTGGGCTTCGAGGATTTTATGATGTACTTTTGGGTGACAGAACATGAACTAATGATCTAGACCAGAGTGTATGATATCGTTCCTTTGATCTAACTCAGAGTGGTTTGATTCGTTCCTTCTGGCTTAAGGCATCTACTACAACATTTGTTTCTAGGATGGTAGCAAATCTCACAATCATAATCTGCAAGCAATTCTAACCAATGGCGTTGTCTCATGTTCAACTCTTTTTGATCAAGGATATGCTGAAGACTTTTATGATCAGTGCACACAGTACACTTTGTGCCATACAGACAGTGTCACCAAATTATAAGAGCGAACACTACTGCTCCTAATTTGAGATTGTGAGTAGTATAGTTCTTTTCATGAGGCTTGAGTTATCAGGATGTATATGCAATAACTTTTTCTCTTTGCATTAACACTGCTCCCAGGCCTTGATGGGATGCATCACAGTAAACGACAAAGTCATCGTTTCCTTCTGGTAATTCTAAGATTGAAGCTTCACAAAGTTTCTGTTTTAGCAGTTAGAAGGCTGACTATTGGTCTTCTCCCCATATATACTTCTTGTTTTTCTGGGTTAATTCAGTCAAAGACTTTGAAATCTTTGAAAAATCCTTGATAAATCTCTGATAGTAGCCAGCAAGTCCTAAGAATTAGCGTATTTTTGTAGGTGTGGTAGGAAATGCCCAATTCTTAACTGCTTCAATCTTGGCGGGGTCAACATGGATTCCTTGACTATCAATTAAGTGCCCAAGAAACTGCACGATACTGATCCAGAAATCACACTTGGAAAACTTGGCATATAATTTCTCTTTTTTGAGTAATTCCAAGATTATTCTCAGGTGATCCACATGTTCTTCTTTGTTACGAGAGTAGATAAGAATATCATCAATGAATACTATTACAAATTTATCCAAGTATGGTTTACACACACGATTCATGAGATCTATGAATACAACAGGTGCGTTAGTTAAACCAAACGACATCACTTGGAATTCGTAGTGTTCGTACCGTGTTCTGAAAGCAGTCTTGGGAATATCTTCATCCCTGACTCTCAGTTGGTGATAGCCTGATCTTAAGTCAATCTTCGAGTAAACACTTGAACCTTAAAGTTGGTCGAATAAATTATCTATCCTGGGTAATGGGTAACGATTCTTTATGGTGAGTTTATTCAGCTCCTGATAATCGATACACATTCTAAAAGATCCGTCTTTCTTTTTAACAAATAAGACAGGAGCTCCCCAAGGCGAAGTACTCGGTCGGATAAAACCTCGGTCTGCTAACTCTTGTAGTTGGTTAGATAGTTCCTGCATTTCTAAAGGAGCTATACTGGAGGGTGCTCGGGCTACTGGTGCCGCTCTTAGAATTAAATCTATTTGGAATTCTACTTTGCGAACAGAAGGAAGGCCAGGTAGATCTTCAGGGAAAACTTTTGGAAATTCTCTGACCACTGGTATGTCTTCTAGTCGTTTTTCGTCTGACTTCTTCTCTATTACTTGGGCTACGAAAACTTGACATCCTCTGGATATATACCTTTCAGTTTTAATACAGGATATGAGGCTTAGTCGGGTTTTACTTCGATCACCTTGAATGTTTAAAGTTTCACCGTTGATGGGGATGTGGATGACTTTCTCGTCAAAGATAATTCTAGCATGATACTTAGATAGCCAATCCATACCAATGACGATGTCGAAACTACCAAGCTTAATCGGCATGAGATCAATTTCGAAAGGTTAGTTTAACAAAATCAGGGTGCAACCCTGGATAACGGTATTAGTGCCTACTAGGTTTTCATCGGCTATTTCAATGTCGTAGGTAGTATCTAGTGTAATTGATGGGATATTAAGCATAGAAGCAAGAGATATGGATAAAAAACTTTTATCGGCTCCTGAATCAAATAATACTCTAGCTAGATGTTGGTTTAGAAGGAACGTACCCGTGACTACGTTCGGGTCTTGGTGAGCATTCCTGTTCCTCAACAAGTATGCTCTTTCATGGGCATTGTTGTTTGCCTTTGGGCACTGGTTTCTGTAATGCCATTTCTCTCTACAGGCATGAAAAGTTATTAATACTGGATGCAGGTTGCTTTCAGTGGCTGGCCCTTTGTTTCTGCAGTTCTTGGTCAGATGACCCACCTTGTTACAAGTCTGACACTTGACAGTGCAAGGTCCTGTGTGATGCAGGGTGCATTTCTTACACAGGGGAAGGCTTCCAGTATACCCACTATTTTCATTTGGGGCGGCAGCATAAGCACTGACATTTTCTTGCCTTCTATTATGTTGTTGTTGGTTATCATTATTGTGGTTGTTATTGTTGTTGTTACGATTGTTTTGGTAGTTGTTGTTGGTGAAGGTTCTTCTATCATCAAACTTTTGTTTGCGATCATTGGTTCCTTGCACAGAATTATGCTTTGTTACCTGATCCATTAACCTCTGGGTTATGGTAATAGCTTCCTCTAAAGTTTCAGGCTTTGAAGCGGTAACATTTTCTTCAATACTTCTGGGTAATCCCCCGATGAAGACTTCCATAAGTTTCTCAGAATTTGGCACCATTGTTGGGCGTAAAACTGCCAATTCCTGAAATCTTCTAACGTAAGTCTTGAGATCATTTCCTTTTACAGTCAGATTGTAAAATTCATCTTCCATTTTCTTGACTTCAGTTCGGGGACAATACTTCTTTATTAAGAGCTTTTTAAATTCGGACCAGGTGGTCTTGTAAGCTTCCTCTATTCTAATAGGCTGGGCGAATGAATTCCACCAGGACAAAGCTTCTTCAGTTAGAGTACCAGTAGCAAATTTCACTTTGCAGTCCTCGGTACAGTTACTATGGAGAAATACTGATTCAGTTCGTTCAAACCAGCGGATGAGGCCAACAGCGCCTTCCGTACCTTTGAAATTGAAAGGTTGGCAGCTCATAAACTCTTTGTAGCTACATTTTCTTGCTACATGAGCTTCTCCTTGTCCGGTGTTCCTATTGGTATTGTCAGCATTTGCCATGGTAGCAGCTTGTGCTTCCAGAGCTGCGACAACACTATCAGCAACTAGTTTCCTGATGGCGGCCTGTGATTGCAGTTTTATATACCTAAAATATATCACAATATAATATAAGCTTAAGAGTAATTAAAAAAATTACCAAATTACCCTTGATAAAATTCACTCTCAAAAATATATATAATATAATATATAATACGTATATTTAACCGGGTAAATATGATCACCCGGGTCATTTTCCCAACGACTAGTGAAATTGAATCCACGTTTTAGTTTGGATTCTGATTTGAATGAAGTAAAGATAATTTTGGTAATCTATATCTAAAAAAGCATCAATTAAAATGGACAATTAAAAATCAAATAATCAAATACGAGAATTAATTAAAACGCGACAATTAAGTAAAATAAGTAATAAGAAAATTTTAGAAAATGGAATTACTATTTTTGGCTTTTTAGATTAAAAGATATGATTTTTCTAAAATTTAAACTAATTAAAAACCTAAAAATTTTATAAAAATTACACTAAATAAAGAAAAAGTGCATAAATTTTATAAAAATAAAATCCCTAATTTTTACTTTTTAATTGCAGAAAATTTTAGAAAATTACAAAAGCCTAATATTTACTTTCTTTTACCAAATCTTGTAATTCACTTACACTTAAAACTCTACCCTAAAACTTTTCATCACAAAATCTTACTTAAACTACTACTAAAATCTTAACCTAAAGGACTAACGTGTCAAAAAGGAAAAAGGAAGAACAGGGAACAACAAACAACTCCTACCGTAGTTAGGACAAACTGAAAAACACTTAAAATTGACAATTAAATATTCTAACCCTCATCTACCCCGAGTAAAAACTTCACTCCTAATAAGGCCCTAATTAAAAGTTGAGATTTATAAAAGTCTCTGCTTATTTATCAAAAACTTTAAAAGAGCAAAGCGGTTAAAAGAAGCTATGGAAACAAAATTAATAAAAGCTATATGATGTCTGCAAAACCCAAAGATACGCTCATAAACCGCTTATCTATCAAACAGCTGATTACATGACACAATGAGTTAGCACACTCACTTGTCTTTTTTGACTTGCGAATAGAACTCAAATTCAAGCTCAGTTTGAACAAAGGAAAAGTGATCTAGAAGCTATGACAGAATGCGTAATCTTACTGAAAAGAACGACTTGATAAAACTATCTTCTAATGAGCTACTAAAGAAAATAACGAGCTGAGGAAACAGCAACACCAATAAATCAAAAATAAGCACAAAATCTCATTAAGCTAAACAAAGCACAAAGAGCAAAACTAGGTTTAAAGCTTCGAAACAACTAATTAAACACTTATTTATTCTCTTAAAATTTAAGCAATAAAAAACTAACCATTAAGCTTAATTTACACGTACTCTAAAGAATCTACTTTGGTTAAAACTGCTTTTTTTTGGTGCATTCCAGGTTTTTAAAGTGATCTTTATAAAAGCAAAATAAAGATAGATTATGAAGAGTTTTGAAAATATATAAAAATGAGTACAATGCGATTTATGGCTAAGCTATATGTTCCTTATCTAAAGTTAAGCTAAACTTAAGATCCTAAATCCTACATATATGCTAAACCAATTATGAGCCTAAAGTATATAGCAAATAACTAACAACTTAGTACTGCTGGATATGATCAGTCAGGTAGCGGATCACTAAATATAATAAATTAAGCTAGGTAAATAAGTATTTACTCTTCCTATATAATTTCCGAACCTATCTTAAGCTAATACTTCAAACTAGTATACTGAACTACTAATTTGAAAAGCTAAGACCTATGATTACTTGGCTTAATCTTAAGCCAAAAGTGACAGCAGTACTAACTATTTGTTAGTACTGGTACACTTTTGCACAAGTGCAACTCAAAAGTGCAGGTTTCCTAAGAGAAATCCACACAAAACTCTCTAGTTTAGTGGTTTACAAACTCATGCCAAAAACACCCACAACAGCCTCAAAAGAGCTAAGTTCAAAATTAAGCTATAAAATCCAAACTCCTAAGTACCATGGTGCTGACACTATTAAAATAAGCTCTAAACTTTTCATTTTCAAAATCTAACTTGTAAAAACTCTTTAACTATTAATTTTAAATGAAATTTAAATTGACTCAATGAAAATCTAAAGCTCACTTTGACTTTTTGTGGTCAAAGAAGCTTATACCAAACATCCCTTTAAAACTTTGACAAATTTGATAAAAGCTTTAAAAATGAAAACTAATGTTTAAAACTTATTGACTAGGTTTTAAAAAACTTATATCTACCATTTTAAACATGAGTCATCAACTGATTAAGCTAGAAACAAAGATATATACTATTTCACTAAAATTTTTGATTTTTTTAGGACTTTTATGACAGAAATAAGAACTAATGAACTATATCTATTTAAGCAAAAACATATGAAAACATATAACTAATAAGCAATAGTAAAGAGAAATAAGCACAATTAAGCAACTAATTTTAGCAACTAAGCAAAATTAATAAGCAATCTAAAACTAATAAGAACTAGAGACATATGTAATTAATAAAACTAAAGAGAAACTTACAAAAACCTTTAGCTTAACAAAAGGTTCCCAAATAGGGCAGCTACACTCCTAGCTTGAATTAATAAGCAGGGTATAAAGCCTTGGGAGCTCTTCCAAAGTTAACTCCCCTTCCATAGCTTATAAATCCAATTGAGCTAAAGTTTTTAAAACTGTTTAAGATATGAAAAGAGTATGTTAAGTCCACAATTAAGCTCAATCAAGAGCTTAGAGACTTAAGTAGAATCTGACTAGAAGCTTATACAGACGCTCCTATTGACAGCTTAGCTTAATTCTAAATACTAAAAATGAGAGAATTTAAATTAGAGATAATTTCGAGCAGATCTAAAAACAACTGCATTTCATTAATAAAAAGTTTGCTTACAATACTTAAAAGGAAAATTACAAGATTGAAAACAACATTAAGCTAGGAATTAAAAATTAAGCTAAAACTAAATCTAGGCTACGTGTATGTGTGTGAAGAGTGAGGCTCTATTTATAGCCATTTGGTGAAGCTTCCAGACCCTTTTGCCTTGCTTTCCAATCTTTCAATCTCAGCCAATTATTTCTTCAATCATTTGAGGGCTATTGTAAGCCGTTGGATCATTTGTGTGCACTTCAGGATTGCCAAGCTGTCATTTCTTGATGTGACAGCTTGTGCTTCCTTTGTGAGTGAATTTAGTGCAAATCCCACATCTCTTGTGTGCTTTACCATTGCTGACGTGGCCTAGAACTTGAGAGAACCAATGAGATGCTTTGATTTGACCCATTTGTCCCTGCCATCTTGTTAGGGAGCTTTTGAATTGACTAACGCACCCTTTGATTTCCATTTGCCCTTTGTTTTACCCTGGTTAGTAAAATGATAGTGACGATGAACAGTAAATGGTTCTTCGCGCGTTTTTATAATTGAAAACGGGGTAAATTCAGTTTGAACTATGGCCTCTTGGCATTTTCAGTCCTTCTCTTTATTTACTCCCTTTCTAGTTATAATTAGGTTTCAGAGATTGCAAAACTAGCCCTTGTGGTTTATATTAAAGGGAAGTGGGCTAGGGTTTTGGGCTTAAGGATCCGGGTGAGGCCCATTTGGGTTTAGGGACTATTTATGAATGTTTCTAAAAGTTGAGGGGCTTAAGTGGAATATTTTAGTTCTTGCTGACTTTTATTGACCATGGCTTGACTGAGGCTTGACTTTTCTGGCTTCTGCTTTGATCATTTGGCTTCTTTTTGTACTCTTCTGATTCCCGCGTCCGTGCTTGCCCGTTTTTGACTGTTTTTTGTGATTTTTTATACATCTGTACCTGCACACACAAAACACAAATACACGCATATTTTTGCCATTTTTGGTCTGTTTTGGGTTTAATTGGGTTATTTTATGTATTAACGGATATGTGTATTTTACACTTATCAGCCTGCATCATGGCTGGTGCTGCAGATGTTGATGTTCTCTTGGGAGTCATTCTATCAATATTTACAAAACAACACTGAATAAGAATTCATTTAATGATAGTCATATCACAAGTCATCGTATAAAAATTAAAAATTTCCTACTTAGTGATATTGAATTTATTTGACATATCATTGTATGGATTCTCATTTTGATACAAGTTCTAACAAAGAAATACACATCCTTTGATATTACATTATAGGTTATAACGGAAGATTTTGGAATCGACACACTAACAAGCATTTAAGTCATTAGGTTTCTCGGGGACTGGTTCACTTCTCAGTGGTTTCATACCGCGATCACTTAGATAACTTATCTGGAAATCTTAGATTCCAAAATGTTTATGCTCAATGTCTTGATTATTGATCGTATCTATGATATCTGGGTACAAAGGTTTGAGAAAACTGGATGGTAAGAGAACCATAGTAATTCCGAACAAAGATATGAGTCATCACACTACAAAATATAGGATAGATAACCACGACATACATAAATTGGTATCATAAAACAGCGAGGTATAATAGAATTACCACTGTATTAAGTCATAAACAACTTGTCTATATATTTTACATAGTCAAAATTTGACAAGTGTCATTATTTATGCCACACATCCAGTGGTTGGATTCTAACAAAAGCTGTAAATGATAAGGATCTAGTCTAGTAGTCTGGTGGTCCTCCCTTGTGGTTCTTGAGTTCACGGATCTTGTCTAGAAGACTCTTCATATCTGATCGGTGGCGAACTTGGATATCCTCGATGAGTATCTCTAGAGTAGAAGTCCTGGCGCGAGCAAGAACAATCTCTTCGTCATGCCTTATTTGCTCTCTTTGAAATTCACAACATTATCATAACTATTTACATTATTAGGCTAGGAATTGGTATCACTTTTCTTTCGACGACACATCGGCCACGCCTCCGACAAGAGCTCGTGTACTCATTATGATACCAATACTAAATATACACCCTCCATCCTTTCTTTCGATGTCACATCGGGTTTGAACCGACAAATGCCCATGTACTTTATTGCGATGGAGTTTGTATATTAATTATTAACACTTAAGGATTTATAACTTGCATCCTTTTTATTCACCAACTACATTTTTATAGATTTTTTTTTACTACACTTGATTTAACACATTATTTTTGCAAATAGAAAATTTTCGTTTTTAGAAAATCAAAGTATAAACTTGAACTAAAATTCTTATTTACCAACGATGTTGATAAAGCTTTTTCTCTGAATATGTTGATTAGACTTTTAAGAGTAAAACTCTAATTTGTAAAAATTAAAGAGAACACGTATAATTAATCATTTTAAGAACTTCGGGGAAGAAAAACCACAAGTTATTCTTATAAGCCTTTAAGTTTTCCAAATAAACTTTGTTTAGCATCCTAATTCGTACTCAGCACTATCATTTCTTATTCTTTGCAATTTAAAATTTCTAAAAGAAATTCGCAAATACTTAGCCTATATAAATTCCAACTCGGCATATTTAAAATCTACTTGAGATTAGCACAAGTCTTCATTTACTAATGATTTCAAGTCTAGCATGTTTAAAGTCTACATGAGACTAGCACAAACTATCATCATTAATTGTTAAGGGAGAAAGCTAGAACTCTACACGTATGATCGGGTCAAAAATTACTTCTTATTCTTACCAACGGAAAACCTACATTTTTGTCTTAACACTTTTTTTTCTTAACTAATATGGCAAATAAGAACTTAAAATTTTAAAATTTTTGCTATTTTTGTGGGAAAACGGGTACGTGAGAACAAAACAATAAGCAAGCAACATCAAATCGATAGATTCCCTTCCCCAAACTAAAACGAAACATTGTCCTCAATGTTTAAAGTCGGGTCTCTACGAAAATCTAAGCCGTTTATGAAGTATGCAAAGATAAACGTTAATCGATAATGATGAAAGGATATCGGATCTCCCCAAACTAATTTCACACAAAGGATGAGAAGCTCGAGTAGAACAGGACAAATCAACCGGACACGAGAGGCTTCAAAGAATTTGTTGGTTCGATCCTACAAAAATCACAACAACAAGCAACAAACATCGAGAAATCGGAAGAGAATACAAGCCTCTTCCAACACAACACATTAGATAAGAAAATAG
The DNA here is from genome assembly GCA_026074375.1 of Tanacetum coccineum. Classification (NCBI taxonomy): domain Eukaryota; kingdom Viridiplantae; phylum Streptophyta; class Magnoliopsida; order Asterales; family Asteraceae; genus Tanacetum; species Tanacetum coccineum. The sequence goes on along the minus strand of BQNB010007277.1, from coordinate 13,313 downwards.
AAAGAAGATAAAAAAGATAAGCATGGGGTGAACTCCCACGAAGCGGCTTGTTTTTGATAACCGAGTCGCAAGCTCGACTCGATCTCCGAATTAATTCATTCTTGGAGAGAGCAAATGGAAGAGAATATTCCATAAAAAGGCCAACGACTTTAAGAAATGAAATGTGATGATGCCGGGATCAAAAATGAGATCTTCACTCTTGGTGGAGCAAGATAAAGGAGATACCTCGGGATAAGTGAGAAATGGTAGAAATGTACGGATGGTAAATGTGAAGGAATCGTCCTTTTCAACATTTGAAACAATTATATTTTCACCTTCTCCTGGTTCAAAAGATTCATCATTATAAAGCATATCAAGACAAACATCCGGTGGTTCTGGAAGTGGTCGAGGTAATGACGGATTATCAAAATGAAAGGACTCATACTCGGGAATAGAGTAATTAGCATGAGTAGTGGTACTGTCACTTCTCGTCTCTTCCGTATGATCGCTAAAAGACTCGAATTCGGATAAAGAATTATTCGAAAAAGAAAGAGAAGTATCGGACGAATCATTATCCGTAACGGAAATAGGATTAGGATTGTCTTTCAAAGATTCGATATTAGTGATAAGACGACTTATTTTCAACAGTTTCTCACGAAGGATAACGTCTTGGATTTGAAGAATGTCTTCTAAATCAAACTCTTTCTCTTCTTGTTCGACATCATTCACCTCCTCGAAGCTAACGTACTCGACGTCCTCAAAATCATCGTCATCACTCGAAGTATCATCATTTGGATCAAAATCGGCTTCAACAATTCCCGGTGGAATTGGAGCAATATGAGCAAGTTCACCGGCGAACTCCTCGAAAATAGGGTCAATCTTAGAAGAATAATCAATCGAAGTATCACGGTTAATCAAAGATTCCACAAAATCAATTTCAACATTTACACGATTATTATCACAATTAGGCACATCACTCGTATCGTCAGAAATACCCTCGAACTCACTTGGGATTGGGACAAGGTTCTCAACACTAGACTTTATTACTTCGTCTGATTCCGTTGCCGGAATAGTGCCGTTTGCCAGAATTAGTGGAGCGAGATGACTCATCCCCCTTGTTTTAGAGAATTATCGGGTCCTCGATAGGTAAGTTCAGGAGTGATTGCTAAAGGAATGTGAGAATATGTCTCGCTAGAACAAGAATTAACAGAAAGCACATTGTAACGAAGGCTAGAGCATACTTTTTCGTCTTCGTAAGCTTTGTCTCCTTTTTCGAAATTCGTCTTCCCTCATACATTAAATCTTTGCTTAAGCTTTATTGAATTTAATTTCACAATCTCTCTCATATGCTTCATCAAGTTTACTCGCCTCGAATTTCTAATACTCCTAATATCATTCTGTGATTTCTTTAATTTTTGCGTGATGTCTCAACTCCAATTGCTGTTCATGCATGTGTCATTTCCGCGATACTCATATCCTCTATTTAACCGTTTGTTCGCTTTCCTGCGATGTTGCTTTTTTGTAATTCCTTTTAACATTCTTTGATCTTGTTTTTTAATTATCTTTCAAACTACTAAGAATTTTATTAGAGAGCTTTTGTGACGATAGGACTGAGTGCTTGCGGAGGTTTGTGGGTGGTTTTATAAAAACCGGTATAATCGTAATCGGATTTAGGTTCATAGCAAGTTTTCATTGATCGGTTGACATTTGATAAATCAAAATGAGGGACCCCCGGCACAATATGCACAAAACAGAAAAGATTACTTGTTGAGAAAAACCTTGAGAATTTTGTGGAAATAATTATCATTAATGTTTTGATTGTAGCACGGTTCCTGATGTTCATAGAAATAAAACGGGACTGTGTTGGACATTCATATATCCATAATGAGAGCATTATTTCCAACATAACTCAAACAAGTAAGTCGCAAACTGCGGTTGTGGAGGTGTGGTAGCAAAATGTGGAGAATTATTCGGAAAGAATACGGGTTTGGAAACGCTAATGCGAACTGAATTTTCAACTCTCATGAATTGTGTATCGGGTGAAAAATGTGGCAACTATCTTTGTTGGGGCTCTATTAATGTTTGATGTGCTAATTGTTCTGGTTAGAAATAATCAGAACTTTTGGGTTGGGACAATTATAACGTAATGAGCACCTTTATCCACAAGATTTACATATGGCATGTTTCGACAAATAATTCTATGCTGATTGATCCTCACCTGCCAATCATAACAAACAATTATGGTCGATTTGTGGGGTTTCGTGCTGAAGATTTTTCACGGGGTCGTTGGATTGAGACAAGCTTATGGCTCTCGAAGTGAGCATTTAACTACGTTGGTTTGTTTCAATCGGAATGATTCGGAATAGTATCTTGAAAGTCTTTAAAAATTCTAGTTTCAAACACAATATGGCAAGCAAATCGTTCATCTGAATATGTCTGTTCGTAACAAATTGCAATTCACGACAACTAGGACCCAGTCCACCATCAACAGGGGTTCCACATCTTGCACATTACGGGAAGGAAGAGTTCGCGGTACGAGAACAAGTATTCTTGTCTTTAAGACTCTCCCTAGATAGAACAACATTCTGTAGTGTACAATCTCCCAAAGTCGAACATTCACTTGATTAGCGTAGTAGAGATTTTGAACGTATGAGACGCCACAAGAATTATACGAATAAGAGGTTATAAGAAGATAAGAACTTAAACGATACTAAGAAGTACGCGAGAATGAATATTTTAGCCTTTTATCAAATAATAATTAAAAGACATTTTACATAAGAAGGAAAAATATTTTTGGTATTTGTTTTTTTAGAAAAGAAAGTAAAATGGAAATAAAAATATTTTTGGATTTTTAGTATTTATTAATAAAAAATTTAAAAATGATTGTTTTTTTGTTTTTTTTTTTTTTTTTTTTTTTAAAAACGAAAATAAACTTGTGCCGACTAGAAAGGATCTTCAAGGCTTCGAACAACGAAACAATCACCGTGTTATAGAAATCGCTACACCTCTCCCGGCAAGGCGCAAAAAAATTGGTTGTTCGTCCAATCAATACGTTTATAATTTATTATATAATATATATTATAAGTAATAATAAGGATAGAAAACGCAATTATAGTTTAGTTAAGTATTACAGTCGTGGTTTCAAGAATATAAAACGCTTTTAACCAATCAGTCAATTCAAAAACCTTCCGGCCTAGGTCGTTTCCTCCGACACCGAGGATGATTGAAATCTATTTTTTTACTAGTTCCAGTTGTAAATCTCGAGTTTGAATAGCATAATAGTTTTTGATTTTGTTTTCCTAAATCTACTAAAAATGAAAGCAATTAAAAGGAAACATAAACTTTTGAATTTTTAAATTGATTTTTTTTAGTCCTAAAAATTTAAACTATTATTTAAAAAACTTCTAGATTTATATCTAAAAAGTGATTCTAAAATATTAAATGTATTAAAATGCTTGCTAAGTGACGTGAAATGTTCATTAAGTGTGGGCTTAGGTTTAATGAATTAAAATGACAAGTAAAATGAAATGCTTAAAAATAAATGACAAGAAATTAAATCTCATTAAAAGTAAATGACGGAATGTAAATCGAAAAAAAAACAATGCTTTTGACTAAATATTTTTTTAAATCTTTTTAAACCCGCACCTAAATTCCAAATCACTAATCACTTAACAAGCACTAATAAATCTACTCACTATTCATAATGAAATAAAAACTAAACATTCTAAAAATAAAGCTACACTAAGCTTGGCATAAATCAAATAGAAAAACATAAAATAAAACAATAAAATAAAACTACACTAATTAATTGAAAAAGGAGTAGAAAATGAACCGAATTGGAGACCTGCAATTTAAACGAATACCACCCGATTTATTTAACTAAAACAACTAATTAAAGTCGGTCTAGCTAAATAAACCCGTAAGCTCCTCGCCTCATGAGTTGACCGGTACCAAAAATTATAAAACATAAAACAAACTGTTAAAGTTAAACAAATTATACTACACTTGCAATTTTAAAATTCTGTTTTGACAAATTTACGGGCCCAATTTCAAACTAAAAAATACTTTAGAAACCATATGAGGCCCAGTTACTAGCTACTAAAATCCAAACGCACCCTATATCAATTCTTATAATCCACACGCAGCCAAGTACTTATTCACGAAAAGGATTTTTAAACCACCAATTAATCTACTACTACGTTACTTTTTTTTAATAAGCTAAAACTGATTCAAAAGCAACACGTCAAATTATTTATAAAACTAACATCGAAACAATCTAACATCTAAACATCAATGATAAGCCATTTAAACTTGGATGAGATCTATCGAACTTAAATGAGATCAAACTAAATAAGCAAAATCGATTAAGCAACTAACGAAACACTATTAACCATATAAGCTCACTCTAAACCAAACAAGTTATTTAGAAACTTATTCGAACATTAAATTTGAGCTTTTATAAAAACATTAACGGAAATAAGCACGAAAAATAAGCTATTAGATTAAGCAACACGAAATTAAAGAAAAAGAGAAACGAACCAATAAGCACCGATTAATCAAACCGAAATCTTCAATAAGCATCAAATTTTTATTACATCATATTAAAAAGCTTGAGACAAAAGCTGAGTACAATAAGCATAAAAACTAAAATAAGCAATTACAAAAAAGAAATAAGCTAAAAAGAAATAAACTAAAAAAACACTAAAAAAAAACTCCCCTAACGCCTGGAGCGTGTCTTCCTTTTATAGCAAAAGATGTGTAGAGGGTAGAATCGTCCTTCAAGTATCTAGCCAATAGGATTTATAGATCGAGGGACAAAATAGTCATTTTCCACTGACGCGTCATAAATGCCAATGATTGGCTGAAACCTTGTTGCGTCAGCCGGATCCACCATTCCAGTGCTTCCACGTGTTTGGTTGTTACTTGCCCTCCTAAAATCAAGTGGGTGCTCACGTGTTCTTTTTTTTTCTTTTATTTAGCCTCACATGAGCAGATTGCATGCAATTGCTATTCTTCATTAATCTTGATTTTAATATGGGCTAAAATAATAATGGGCTGGCCCGGCCCATTAAAATGGATTACGGGCTGGCCCAATAAAATCCAAAAGCACCTTTGGACTTGTTTCTCGCGCTCTTTCCGATCCCATGCTCGGTTTTGATCGATTTTGTCATTATTTTTGTCCTTTTTCTTAATATCCGTACCTGCACATACATAAACACAAAAACAACATATATTTGCAATTTTTATTATGTTTTTGGTCTTTTGGGGTCGTTTTTCATGGTAAAATATATGTATAAAATAGCGAATACCAAAAACCAAACACCTCACGAAATAGGGAGAGGAAAACACTCAAATTACTCAACTAATCTATATGGTAACATGTAACTAATTCGCTCAATTGCTTGGTCGTGATGAGTATTCTATCATAAGCTTGGCAAGGATACACATCTCCACCACTAAAGCCTCTCTCACCATTAAGCCATGGATAGATGTAACATGTTCTATAGAGGTAAATAGATAGGTTTTTATGATAGGTTATAGGCGTTGATTTCATTCTACAATCCTTTTCCCAGAAAGTACCGATACCACAAGGCAGCTGAAGCACAGCAGTACAGCTCCATAAACAGGCGGAATAGACTTGTGTGTTCGATCACATTCCCTCATTCAAATTTAAACCAAAGGTTAGGAGTGATGAATGATTATAGGAGGTTAGGGGGTAAAAGAGAGGTAAATTGTTGTTAAAAAAAATATGAAACTCAAATAGATTAAGGACTAAGATAAAGTTGCTCACACTTTTTTCTGGCCCATATATGATAGAGGACACAGCTATTTACAACGTTTTGTTCATAGATAAAAGAACAACACTAAGTTGCGTTCTCATATACGGTGCAACTTCCTAATCACTCAGATATCTTTACATACTCTACAAGGTTATGTGCGTTATTTCCACTTTGTATAATACTTTAAATGTCGTCGATTTGTAAGATGCGTATCAACGAATTATACTCGATTCCTTCATTGTTATTCCTTCGGTAATGCTCTTGCGAAACGATTATCTTCAAACTTACTTTCTCTCTTTTTTTGTTGCAATTTTTCTCTTTTTTTCATACTAACTATATACGAAACTCGAAGTAGTTTCACCATCTTGATGATCATTATAATTCCAGATAATTCCTTCGATAATTTCTTCATTCTTCGACGTACCATTAATTGCGATGGTAGTAAAAATACATGAGTTTTGACTATAATATACATTCCTATTCGCGATGTGTAAATTTTCAACCGCACCGAAGATAGAAAATGACACAAGACTCGGGAAATACAAACTTTACACTTTAAGCAACTAGCAACTGTAAATTAAACTTAATCTAATAGGGTAGGTTAAGGTGTAAGGGTGTAACGAAACAAATAATTGGTGAAATTCCTAAAGGATTGGCTCTACGGGTTGTTCTAAGTGGATCTTCACTCTAAAGGAGAGAGTGGAAAAAGGGTTTATAAGGGAGGTTAACTAACCGGTGTAGTTAGTTAATAAACAACATGAATAGGCTTTTTGGGTGTAATCCTAAAAACTTACCAATTTAAAAAAGTTACTCCAATTAAATATATAATACTCATTATTGTAGTCTCGAGTGATATACCAAGCCAAGTTCTAAAGTCTACTACATCACCGGCACACTCATATTTTTGTAGAATTTGGGTAAACATTTGGAAACAGATACGGCTAAATTCTCACAAGAAGGGTTATTGTGTGCGGGTTATGTATCAAGTAATTTCACAAAAGTATGTTTGATTTTTTTTTAAATTTGAGCATAATTTAAGCATTTTAGTGTGAAAAATAGGACAAGTATCATTCTAATTCCCATCGCCTCACTTGAATTATACAACTTCCTCGTTGTATAGTTAAAATATTAAAAATACGAGAATTAAAAAGAATTAGAATGAGAAACTCCCTTGATATTTGCTCGGTAGATTCTCCATGTAGGTTGGTTGAGCAAGATTGTGTGTTGAACAACCGTCTTGAAGTTTGAAGACTCCAACACTATAAGATCTCGAGATTTGTAAATTCTCCACTAATATTCGTCGACATTTCTTTTACGAGGTCCTGTGTAAAATAGGAAAAACATACATTCCTATCTTGGTATCTACGGTTAATATAAACTAAACTAAACAAACTACATACGGGTCAGTCTGTTGAATATGGTATATCATGTGAATGAATATGCCGTATTGCCAGAACTAACAATAATGTTTTTAAAGTGCATAAAAAATTAAAGACTGATAACGTCTAGACAATCAATATGCCGTATGGTATAGAGCGAATACGCCGTATTGATGTCTGGGAAGACAGACTCGATAAAATTAAATAAAATTCTGGGTTGTCTCCCGAGAAGCACTTTTGTTTACAACAAAGTCTTTAAGTTAGACTTGTCTTCCAGCTTCTTTTCTACTCAGCTCTAGTTACTATCCATCCTTCGTTCATCATACGAAAGATTTCCTGGTATGCTCGGCATGCATCTTCGCTTGTTCTTGCCAAATCTTCGTATTCATCTTCTTTAATAGAAACATACTCTTTGTCTTGTCCGAATGAATACTTGATCATCTCGAATCTTCTTATATTGCACGCCGGCAACTCATGAATTTCACATAACTCTTCTCTTTCCACAACATCATGATTTATCTCATATGCATCATCATAGTTTGTATATACATTCCATCGTCTCCTTTGTTCATAACGTGACTCATCATCATCGTCTTCTTCGATTAATCCTTCCATGTTAGCCTTATTTCTTAAAGCTTCTTCTTTTAATTCGCAATCTTCTAAAGCCTCATACCATTCAAGGTCTTGGTAATGGAGCGAGTTTCTAATAACATAAGCACCGGGAAAATTTCCTCCATTACAATAACCATCCTCTCTCTAACTACAGGTTGGCCATTCCGAACATCCAGTCTTATAAATGAAAGGTTTGCAATGGTGTTTGATTGGTGTTGGTTCCTTCCATATTCCATTATCAAGTCATGGCTTGTCATATACCCATGTCACATTCTCGTTCCATTCATAGATCCGGTCGTCTTTGTAATCTTTATAAGTTTTAAACCCCATAATATCTTTTATAAGTAATTCCGAATCTACTTTGAGAAGGTAATTATATTCATTGAATGCTACGTAGAGAGGTGTCTCTTAGTCAAATATATTAGTGTTTATCCTGAAGACTTCAGCAACATCATCTTCATTGTTAGAAGATTCTTCATCAGTGAGCTCAACTTCATCGTTTCCCCTAATCCAGTAAATCCATAATGCTTTCATTGTATAATGATCCATCGTCTTGTAGTTAAAAAATTTTGAACCCAACCATTCAGTAAATGTAACATCAGATGGATCATATCTCATGTCATCATCAGCTTCATGCTTCGAATCATCATACATGTTTGAGTCACATGGGATGTTAGCAACTTCATCTTCATATGTGAATAAATCACCATCCATTCTGCTTAATCAAATAAATTCGTTGTTGAAAACTTCAAGTGATGTATCACAAGTGAGCGAAACATCTTCGACCGTAAGATCTCCAAGTTTCTCGAACTCTCCTTTAATAACCTTAGTCATTCTTACTGAAAAATAACCAGAAAATTATCAGTAGAACCAGCTAGAAAAAGGTGTTAAAAATTTAAGCTTTAAGTTCGAGAATGGAAGTGAACTTTATCAAATGATCGATAAGCCGTATTCAATAGAAGTGAATACGCCATATTAATCTTTTGAATGAATATGATGTATTGGACAGAAAGATGGATACACCGTATCTGATGGAAGTGAATACGCCGTATCGAGTTATCGACCAGAACACTGTATTAGCAAAACAATTTAATTAAACACACAATTATACAAGCAAACAATTAAACTAACAAATATACAAAAATATACAGAATATACAATAATATACACTAATCTAATTAACATTAATCCTAAGGTTTATATCTAATGTTAAAAACCAAAACATAAAATAAAAATCAAGATTAATTTTCACTCCCCAACAGCGGTGCCAAAAACTTGATGTGTCGTTGTGTGGTGTATATTTTTATGATTCAAGTTTTAAATTTATATTTTGTCGACTAAAACAAAAACAACACTTTAACGGGCAATGTACCCGATCGGTAATAGTTTCGTGGTAAGTAGGGTGTCAAACACTTGAAGCGATGTTAAATGTATCAATTTATTAATATCTTTGTTGTGTAATCTATGTTAATTCTATTCTATTCTAAACCTATGTCAGTCCTAATCCTAACGGGTAAAAAGGGGGTTTTAGCCTGAGAGACTAGCACGGTTTGGTTGGTGACTACAATCAATTCAAGGCACTTTAACTCATGCAAGGAAATTAACAGAAGATAAAAGAGCGGTCGAGCCAAATATAAGAAAACCATATTAACCATTATTAATCTGATTAGAATGTTGGTTTGTTTATTAAGTGCAATGATTTCTTCTCTTGAGGTGGCATATCATTCTTAAGACTTAGGCGTTACATCATCCTAAGACCTAGACACATTAATTCTGTCATAATTAAAGCATCCGCATAAAGCATCCTTATTTGCTAATTATAATCTATCTTAGGGATTAAGCAATGGAGATCTTGTTAAACCCTAGCTCATAGAGACTTTACCCACTTACTGCTTAATGGCAATTTATACACTAGTACTCCACTTATCCAACTATCCAATAGAATCAGAACGTTATTTATTGAATAATCTAGGTTCACCTATTAGTCAACTTGTTCTCTAAACCAAAGGAAATATTCGATTAACTAGTTAAGCCAGAAGCGTATCCTTAACACGGATTTAGAAGGACAATATTTGTGATCCTATAATTCAAGATGAATAAATATCACTATATTGTGAGAAGCTATCCCAATACTCGTAGATTACTGTGTGCCCATATCACTATAACCAGTTGAATGAGATACGTCGCGTACTAAATCCCTCAACAAGTATAAATTGATAAACAAAAAGCAACATTCCAATGATTCAATGATAAATCAAGAAATCGAGATAAACAATACCAAACATTCAGATCTTCATAATAATGGCTAATATCCGAAGGTGTTAGCCTTCAAACATCATAACAAATACAAAAGCAATTAGTGAGCCAAGGTAAACTAACTGAGTTAACGAATGATAGCAAAAATTAAATAATTACAAAAGTATATGGAATTACACGTTGTCTCCTATGGAATTGATAGCGTTGCTTGGCCTCTTCTGCTCTAACCATATTATACCTTCGGCCCATCTGTTTGTTTGTAACCAAAAAAATCTAGCCCAAAAGAAAATCAAAACCCAGGTCTATTGTGTAAATTAGGGATTATAAAACATAGTTTCCCTAATTTTACTCTCACACAACCCTAAACCTAATTATATTAAACGCATCCAACAACTTTTCTTCTCTCCAAAAGCAAATATGCTCCTATCACAAATGTACACCCCCTTTAATTCTATATCGAACCATCTAATCATTAACCCTTATCATAAACACACAAGTGCTACCATGATTTGAAACTTGCTGCAACGAAGAATGAGTGATTCAAGCTTCAAGCTCTTTGTAATTAAGGTCTCAGGTAGGTTTTGTTTTAATCAAAACAAAGGAAGAACAAAACATTCTTGTTTTTGTTCTTGCTTTTATATTCGAATATAAGATTTATGAAGTGTTTTTGTTTTCTTGTATGATCTTTTAAGGTCATATCTCTAAATAATATAACACGAGAGAAACAAAATTGAAGATCTTGTTTTTGTTTTTGTTTCGAGTAAAAGATGGTGAAGATAGGGTAGGGTTAGATACGTTGTTAAATTTGTTGTGACGATAGGATTAAGAGATAGGTTAGTGGATTTTGATTTGTTGATGTTTGATTGTGATGAAGGGTTATAGTATTTATATGATGGATTTTTTGTTGAAGAGGTTGTGATGTATGATGTTATGGTTATGGTTAATGGTCAGAGTCTGTGTTTCTCATTCTTCTTTTGTTGACTTATTCATTGACCAGACTCGGTGGCAACTCATTGAGTTAACCCGGGTCAACTCGGTAATGACCGAGTTGACTCGATTTGGGTTGTGGGTATACCAAACTGCTACCTTTAAACCAAACCGCCACCAACTAAACCGCTGTGGCAGTTATTTTAATCAACCCGCTGCCATGTCGTGCCAAACCACCACTGCCACTAAACCGCCATGGCCACCAAACTGCCATCAAGTTTTGAAATTGGCAGAGTAACATTTACTTTGGATAATGAAAAACAGCAAACTGCCACCTGTTCACCAAATCGCTATGGCAAACCACCACGGTGGCCAAACCGCCATGGCAACCCGCCACGGTGGCCAAACTACCGGTAAGTACAGTACAACTGTACTTTTCCTTAAAAAACAGATATGTGTTTTTCTTTTTAGCTAAATCGCTATGAAGAAACATAGAGTAAAAATAAGCTCAAAAATGATCTTTTAAGCATAATTGTAGAATATTTGAACCCGTAATGTAAACAGAATGATATAAAAGATATAACACCCATTTTCTTGACATTTTCACAAGAAAAAAAAAGCACACTAATATCAGCAGTATACCATGAATGAACAGTAACCGAGACAACAACACATGATACAAAATGATACAATACACCCCTGCAGCTCTGATGCCAATTGTAAATATAAGATACACTAGCTTAAACAAGAATGATTCGAAGGTCGGGGAGGAGTCAACAAGAACCTAGCCATATTATTAGAGAGATAAAGTAGAGAAGATGTGTGTGTCTAGAGAGAGAAACAACATACACATTTTTACAAAATGAATCCTCACCCCTCCATGGAAGTATACAGGGGGTATTTTTAGTCCAAACATAACTAAACTATCCTTAATAGTCTAATCTAGTCCATACGTGTTTGACTATTTATGAACTAATGTAATTCTGGATAAGTCAACATATTTTAAGGATAACAGTAAGGAAAACGTATCAACCATGAATAATCCGATAAAATGCAAGTTTGTTTATTTAGTGTAATGATTGTCTTATCTCGAGGGCATATCATTCCTAGACTTAGGCGGTACTTCTTCCTAAGACATAGACACGCTAATTCTGTCACAATTAGACGCATTCGCATAAAGCAAGCATTTGTTGATTATAATCTACCTTAGGAGATTGATAAGGGTGCTCTTACTAAACCCTAGCTCATGGAGACTTTACCCACTTACTGCTTAACGGCTCATTATATACTAGCAGGCCACTGTCTGAGTCCTTACCAATGGAATAAGAACATACTTGTTGATACCAAGGTCACTTTATGGCTCAACTAAGCTCACTAAAATAAATGTAAGGATAGGTCAATATTTGTAAACCTATGATTCTAGATATATAAATTGCAATATGGAGAGCTATCCCAGACTCTTAGCCTACGCCCAAACAACACCAAAATTGCACCACAATAAATATGTATGACTAGTCCTAGTTGAATGATAGGTCGCATACTTATGAGAACTATCTGATATCTAGTTAAGATACAAGCGATATCCTTAGATACGGATTAAACGCATATTAAAGCACATAAACGAGTTGTTAGATCCCTTACTGAATAGATCTTGAACCTTTAGCTTGCAAAGGGTTTGTTACATTAGATAAATCCAAAGCAACAATAATGAAACACTTATTGAACACTATTGTTTTTACCACCAAAATACCAAAAAAATGAAAAAATTTAAAAATTTTCAAAAATAAAATAAGTGTTTTGTCACAATTTTGACTTTCCTGCTGGGTAGAATAAGAATAAATTTTGACTCGATCGAGCGTGTTGAGCTCTAGCTTGTTCTTTAACTTTTAGACTAGCATTCGCGGATCTTCGCGAAGAACGAAAAATGATAAAGTTAATTATGAGTTAGATGCTAAACAAGGATTATTTGAAAATCTTACAAGCTCATGTGTGCAATTTGTGGCTTTTTTCTCCCATAAGCTTCTAACCGGACTAATAATACATGCTCTTTTCGAAAATTAAACTTAAATCAACAATTTTTTTGAAGTATAGTCGATATCAATAATTTTAGTTCAAATTTATACTTAAATTTTCTAAAAAGAAATTTTCTCTATATCGTGGTAATATAAAGTGTAAAAAAAATGAAAAATGAAAAATGTGGTATTAATAATAATAAAATGTGGGCTGATAAAAGTTTGCTGCATCTTTCTGGCTCACAACCGATGTTGCAACCTTCTAAAGAAAACCAATAGTGAAAATAATAATCCGAGACTGATAAAAGTTTGCTGCATCTTGCCGGCTCACAACCGATGTTGCAGCCTTCAAAAAGGTCGAGGATTTC
>BQNB010007276.1:60759-94140 GCA_026074375.1 Tanacetum coccineum | reverse complement strand
TATCATTTTATGTACAAAGGTACACTTATTATACAATGGCAACTTGATAAAGTTGACTGAAATTTTTAGGTTCATCATTTTTGATGCCATTTTCAAACCATAAAGAATTGGTGGACTATCCAGTTGGATTAGATTCTAAATAAGTTTAGCTACAACCCATAGTTTTACCTTTTTAGTCAACTCAGTTTACTAATACCACTTTTTGCCACGTCTTTACAGCTAGGTCAGATTAGACATCTTTTGGTCAAATGAGCATATCTCACTCAATATTAACTTTACATTGGGAATCCAACTAGCCCCATTATCACAAGGCATTGATCTACCACTTTTTCAAATAATATCACCCATTTGACCAACCTAATTATTTGAATCTTACTGATCTTTACAGCCTACTTTTTCTAGTGACTTTTATCAATTTTTAATCATCAATCTTGCCATTTTAACCTAGATCTATACACATGCATGCCACTTTTATTACTTGATCATCAAAATACAATAAATTACATATACATTTGGAAATAAAAATACAAGAACAATAGAAATAAGTAGGGATTTATACCAACAAAAGTGATGAAAATAATGATTTTACACCCAAACAATGTAGATCTTTTACCCACTTCTTGATCTTTACCCAATAGCTCCATAAAAACTCCCATATTTTAGCCCCAAAAGTGCATAAAATCTTCCTTGAAAACCTTTCTTGAAAACTTCTTTAAATCACCTCCAAAATACAAGAAATGAACTAGGAAATCATCTTTATTTGTGTGCTTAATATTTTGATCTTCAAAGTTTGTGTGGATTTGGTGTTATAGTGGTGAAAAACCACGAAATTTTGGAGGAGGAGGGAGGTTTTTGATTGTTTCTCTCACTAAAATTTGATAAATGGTAATGTGTGTAAAAATTTTGGTCAAAGTATGGTTTATATGTGTAAGAAAATGGAGTGCCAAGTGTGTTGAACACTTGTGAGGTTTAAAACCAAGGGGGCATGTGTATATTTAGTGGGATGAGTTATAAAACTTGTCCCACATTTTATAAATGCGGTTATTTTCAAAGTTCCGATATTTAAAAGGTACCGTTTCTAGCCATTTTTCACAAAATGTAAAAATACCATTAAACATGAAAAATAAAAACGAATGCAATAAAAATATTTCTACGGAAATTTGAATATATAAACGTCGATACGTAACGTAGGGTTCTCCGGTTCTTTATAAATGGTACTCAAATTGCAAACGTAAATCCAAATCTCTTCCCGGTAAATTATGAGTTCATAAATCAACATAAAAAAAACAAGATTTATATTTAATACTCGAGAATAAAATAACGATCTCAAATTGATGGATTGTCACAAAAATGCTTAAAGAATAATGCTTATTTTTGAACTTTTAAGCACTTAGAGGTTATGGTATGATTCATAAAGACGGAGATAATGATGCAAATGACGGTTGAATGATGAATGGTATTGATGAATGATTGATGAGATGAATAAAGTGGTATTTAAGAAACAACAGGGTAGATAACGAGATTGCCTTTATAAATAACTTGTCTTTTTACTGTACATAGTCAAGATTTAACAAGCGTCTTTATTTATACCACACATCCCGTGGCTTAGGATAAAGCTATAACTAGTTTAAGAGTTTGATGATTTTGAGCTGGTAGATGACATCCTAAAGATCTTCCTGATTTGTTTGGTGACGAGCTTGGATTTTCTCAATGATTCGTTCAAGATCGGAAATTCTGTAGTGAGCAAAGGCAATCTTATCCTTTTGCCCTAACCGCTTCTTTTGAAGTTTGATAATCTGAGTACGGATTTTCTTGAGTTCGGTCTTTAGTTCGTCACTATTCCTTCGTATGATCATTCTATCAATACGTCCTTCCTCCATTTTCTCGATGTGGTGAAGATAGAGTTCATCTAAGTAATTCAAAATATCTTCGATTTGTCCCTCATGATGTTTCAGATACATCTTAATTGGACATTTTCCTATTTCAAATATCTGAGGTGGGGTAGGAGTATAAACTGAGGAAGATGGTGATACCAAATCACAGGTTTGATTCCAGGATGAATTAGATAACGTAGTTGAGGAAGAAGATGAGGAACAGATTCGCTTCTTAGGTGGTAATAGTTCTTCAGGAATAAAGAAATATCGAGGATTAAATAGTAGTGATGGTGGTAATATCGGAGATAGAGTCAAAATAGCTGGTGGAGTAATAGGATCTGGTGATGAAATAGGTAATTCCTTAGCATAAAATGCTTGTACGTCCTTCAAACAAGGATTATTGTAGAAAGATGAGAATACTGGTGGGATCATATTATCTGTAGAGTTTTCCGAAGAGTTAAAAGAACTGCTTCCTGATGAAGCTGGGAAATAATCCGATGAGACCAAAAGTATAGTTAAGAATATTATAAGAGGAAAAAGCATACTCAATATCAGATGATAGAGCGGTTGGGAGAAGACATAGTATGATAACGCCTAGTTTGTAAATAACATAAAGTTATTTAGTATTAGTTTAATTGATATGTATTATTTACATACTTGTTCATGAATTTTGTAGTTGGCACGGAGGACTTTGATGGCTGGAAAATTAAAATAAAAATAAATGAAATGTGGTTATAGTTAAGGTTTTGACCTTGTTCTCTTTAACCATGGCGCTTGATGTCGATACCCAATCTGTAAACACCCCATTTTTTATAATCTAACCCCCATTTTTACAATATAGCAGCGGAAGCTAATCTGGGGTATTACTTCATGGATACAACAATCATAATCATAGAAAACAACTTTAAAAGAGACGCTGTTGGAAAAATTTAGTTATCATTCATTATAATCAGAGTTTTTACAAAATATAGGTCCTAAAATCTAAAATATCATGTTTGAATGATAATAGTTCAGCCATTTCGAGTCCATGCCACTCCGTGCCGCAACTTGCTCAATTACCTGAGATAAACATGCTAAAAAGTCAACACAATGGTTAAGTGAAATTCATAGGTTTGATAAACAGTTTGAATACAAGGCATAGTATAATAATTGTACAAACACAATTATTATGAAAATGGTATGGTTATGTTCTTGGGTCATGTTATTATATACCTGAATCATAGTTACAATGTATTATCCCGTTGTTGCCTTGTTTGGTCTGTTTGGTCTTGTCTGGTATCAACACATTATTATCCAAAGTCAATTTAACGACTCGAAGAGCTCATATTATCAACATATTAATATTCAAAGTCAATTTAACGACTCAAAGTCAAATTTAATGACTTAAAGTCAAATTTAACGACTAGTAGAGTTTATAATACTAACATATTAAAATCCATAGTCAATTTAACGACTTGAAGTCAAATTTAACGACTAATAGGATTTATAACTTAGGCATTGATTGTAATGATGTATCAGATTAGCATATAGTCTGGTAAAACACTTGTATTCGTTATTTATAGCATGTATCCCCCTTACGGGTTTATGAAAGCATTTAAGAGATTAAAAGTGAGGTTATGAACTCAATAAGTCCTTGAAAAGTAATCACATCATTCTAAGATAAATGAATATGTAAAAGTGTTTGTAATAAGCATGTATCCCCCTCGCGGGTTTATAAAATATGTAAAATGAGTAAAGGCGAGGTTATGAACTTCACGTATCATAATAGAATATAGTTTATAGCATTTATCCCCCTCGCGGGTTTATAAAACATTCAAAATATTGAAAAGCGAGGCTATAAACTTCACGTATTAGAATAGAATATAGTTAGTAGCATGTATCCCCCTCACGGGTTTATAAAACATTCAAAATATTTAAAAGCGAGGCTATGAACTTCACGTATCAGAATATATTGTATCATCACTGATCGGGCCATTATAAGTCAGAAGTCATTCAGTAAACGTTTTAGGAGCTAGGCACTTTAAATCGTAAACCCAACAACTCAGTCAGAACGTAATACCAAGATGAAACCTCTTAATATGAAGCTCCCTAGTATTGTGGTACAATATAGCTTCCGGATGATCGGTTTTAAGCGTTTTATTCAATATCTGGAAATGTTAAGCACGAGAAGCGTTAATTAAAGTATGTCAGGAATGTTTTAGAATTGTTTTTATACTTTTTTCAAAATGTTACATTTTAGACCCTGGGAAAATTGCAAGTAGGTCCTTGGAGTTTGCATTTTTACGACTTTGGTCCTTCAACTTTTAAAGATATACCAAGTAAACCTTGGACTTTGAAAAGTGACATAATAGATCCCTGGAGTTATAACTTTGATAAAATGACATATTTAGCCCTTTTAGTTATAAGTTTCCGAAAAGTTACGATATATACCCCTTGCATGGATTATAATTACAAAACATATCCAAATTGCCATGCAAGCTTATTTTAACATTTCATTAGACATTTATAAGTTATAATAAACTAAAATATGAAGTTTTAACGCAACACAAGTTTAAAATAACGATTCGTTAAGCTAGGAAGCAAAACGGGTCGAATTAGGGTTTCAAAACGTAAACGCGTGGGTTTTTAAGTCAAATTCCTCATTAATCAATAAGAGGTTTAAATTTAACATTATTTAAGAATGAAAGTATAGATTATAACAATATTTAACCATATAACATCTAGTTTTAAGAATACCGAAATTAGGGTTTCGGGTTACGTAATGGGATCAAAAAGGAAAATGAGCATAGAATTGAGTTATAAAACTTTAACAAGAGTATATTTAGGATCATATGAACATTATAAGGGTGTAGTAGCAGAGTAGAACATTCAAAACCTGGGTTTGAGCTTCAATGATCAAAAATGGTGGAAATGGGTCGTTTCGGGTAGTATTTCCACTCGTACGCCTTGTATCTTTACTCCGGGGCTTCAATTCTTCAAGGCTTCGCTTCTTGAACTTCTTTAATGATCAGGATCATAAGGAGCAAAGGAATGCAGCCAAATTGGGTTTTGAGAAAGAAGAGATGTGGAGCAAATTGAAGAAAGGAGTTAGGGCCCTATTTATACTAGTCTTGAGACCAAGCGAGTTAAGAAGCTATGAATCTGAAGAGAGACACTTGGAAGGCTATACATGATGTGGTGAGCTAGGGTCAGAGTAAGGATGAGTCCCTGATGCTAGAAAGCAACTAGAAGGGTGTTTGTGGTGGTACTTCAGCCGCGACTGAAATGAGTCATCAAGGGGGTCATGTCGCTTCTATTTTGACCAGGAAAGGTAAATAAAGAGGTGGGTAAAGCTGCTTTAAGGTTTTCACTAGAAGGAGTTCAAGTAAGTATCTTGCACTTGGATGGGTCTTAAAAGGGTCACAAAGGGTTACAGATTAGCCGCTGGGTCAGTTTTGGGATTCGACATGTATGTTTCAAAGGTTTTAACAAGGTACAATGTGTTCTAAAAATGATTAAGGATAGATGAAATAGGTCGTTAAGGTCTGGTAAAACAGTAATTAGCAAAGATTACCAATTGTTTGGGTTAAAAACGAATAGAATTGAAGAACCGGAGTACGGTTTCAACTAGGGCCTCTTTAGGGATTTCTGCCTTTCTTGTTTAAAAATTTTGTATACTTTTGATAGGATGATGGATACAGATCCTATGAGCTTAAATAAAGAATATATAAAGAAGTTTATACGTTGGTTTTAGTTAAAAAGGTTTAAATTGTAAGAATAAATCATAGCTTGAAATTAGGGTTCATATAAGGTTTAGGATTTCTAGCTTTGAATTCTCGTACATTGATTGAAGCAAGGAAGGTAAAATGATGGATTAAGAGATTGGTAAAACTCATTTCTGGGATTACAATGACTCTTGGTTGCATTACTTGAGAATAAAGAGTTAGAAACGAGAAAACGGTTCAAGTTTACATATAGGTGCACAATTAGGGTTTTTCTGGATTCGTTTCTTGTATATAGAAGTAGAATGATGAATGATAATGGATTATGATATGAGAATGTTTCAATTTATGTTATTATAACTTATTCAAGTATGGTATTTAAGTTTACATGGATAAAATGAAGAAAACGATCATGTTTAGAAACTAGCCAGTTTTTACGGTTTAGGGTTATGAATAAGGGTATAGAGTGTAACAATGTATATGAAAAGTTATAAATAGAATAATTAGGGTTTACACATTATATATTAAGTGTAGTAGCTTGTACAAAAGTGATGGTGAAGAAACTAGAATGAAAACGGAGGTAAAACGGCTATTTTAGATGTCATGCTTAATGACTTGTACATTGAGCTTTTAGAGACTTGTACTTTGACTTGAAGAGAATTTTATATTTCAAATGAGATGTTATATTTCTTGTACATATGCTTTAGTGGCTTGTGCATTCACTTTAGATATTAGTCAATATCAACATGGAATTGAGGGTTTTAGAGGCAATACGATAACGTTTTAAAGCCTGTTATGATTTATACGTTGCGAAATAGTAACATTAAGGAATAAAGTACCTTGTAAAAGGGATATGAAGATATTGACTTGACATATTGTGATGTATTGCTTGACATATATGAAGACAGGAAAGGCCATAGATAGGTTGCCTGAGCTTGTCACTTAGTTATGCAATTTTACATGACTTACTTGAGATATATAATGTAATGTAATCAAGCGAAAAAAATTTCCCCGTACAATTGTAATAATAGTAAAATAGCTTTTGCATTTGATGAAAATTCTTGGGTTGTTATAGTAACTAGATATAATACACAAAGAATTTTCCTTGATAAGGGGGTTTAGTTAAAAAACGAACCAAACTTTTGTGCAAATCCTAGTGTGTGCCTAGTGCAACAAATTGGAGTAGGCGATTATTCTACACAAAGACATGATAAAACTTAAGAATAATCCACGTGCTCCTTGAATTTCATTTTTGCTCAACCAAGAATGTCGTAAAAATATTAGATTATATACTTTTTGACAACAAGTAAGAGAACAATAATGCTATGTGAAAAAATGTTTTTAGCATATCTCAATACAACATGTGATAAATAGATTTTCGTATGTGCTCCTAGTTAACGAAAGACTTTGTTGGAAAATATTAGATTGGGATTATTGTATCTAGTATAAGATAATGCATTTTGGATATGAGAATTGTAAAGTTTGCTTATAGACTTTTCCCAATCTTGTGATTTTGTGCAAAATAGAAACCTAGACACAGAGAAAAAAAGAAAAGAAAAGAAAAATTGCCAGTCTGGTGGGTGGTCCCCTTAAAGTCTGGGTGGTCCCCTTAAAATTAAGGAGGCCGCCCTTTATGAATTAAGGAGGCCACCCCCTATTAAAAAAAATTTCTCAGATTTTTGACAATTGGTCCATTGATGATTATCATTTTATATATGCCTAAAAACTAAATCAATGAGTTCCATCATTCCTAGACCTAGACGAAGTAGATAAAAGGCTCACGTTAAAGTGGTTTAGTTAGAATACGGCTATGTTGACTTCCGATGAACCTTTTCTATAGAGATATTTCCTTTTTGAACAATATCGCTAAGAAGTGATGGCTGAATCTAATGTGTTTTTGTTTCGTGAGTGTGAACCGTGAATCTTACTTACGTCTAGAGCCCCTTTGTTTAACACACATATTGGAATGCATCTAACCTAAACACCATAGTTCTATGATGAGCCTTGTATCATCCATAGAAGCTTGTTGACATACTTTCCAGGCGCTTAAGTATTCCACTTTGTTGTGGAGATGGCAAGAGAGGAGTTGCTTCTTCGAAAACCATAGATGTTTTGACAACATCCCATAAACCGAGCAAACACACTAGTGCTCTGCGATCCTACGTAATCTCCCGCATGATCCAAATCCTCATACACTATTGTTTCTATGCTGAATCCCTTAGGATACCATAATCCTAGATGCGTAGTGCCTTTAATGTATCGGAAGATACGTTTAACCGCTTCTAGGTGAGACAAAGTAACAATGATCATACTCCAGTGGAGATATGATGTGAGCAAGTTCATCGGCGAACTCTTCAAGATGAGAATCACTCCTATCGGCAAGAGAAAGCAGGTCAATCGAAAGATCAAAATGAAACGATTCATATTCAAAAAGAGAAATATCAGAATGAGAATTGGTAATGCCACTACTCTTCTCTTCGATATGATCGACATCAAAACAGAATGATTCGTATTCCAAAAGAGAATGATCAGAATGAGAAGTGGTACTGCCACTACTCTTCTCTCCGATATCAAAGCAAAATGTTTCATAATAAGGTGAAGAATCATTAAAATGAGAAAGAAAGGTGCAGGTCTCTCCCAAGAGAAGGTCACTACCCCCGCAGGTGTAGGTGACGGGGAAAAGAACATCGTGAAGAATTAAACAATAAGAGAAGAGAAAGAGATAAGAATTAAATGCTATAGAGGATAACAAAGAATTTTGATTTTTATTAATAATAATTTTTATTTTTTTTAATTTTATATTTCTAATATATATTTAAAAGAAAAATAAAATAGAATTAGAAAATATTTTTGGATTTTTGTAAAGATAATAAAATAAAATAAAAATATTTTTGGTATTTTTTAAAAATTTTGTATAAAAGAAATAAAATAGAAATAGAAAATATTTTTTTTGAATTTTTTTATAAGTACGAAATTAAACTTTCAAAAGAGAAAGGAACCTCAAGGCACTAACTCAAAACACCAACGTAAAAATCGTACAAACCACCCCGGCAACGGCGCCATTTTGATAATCGTACGAAATAAAAAGGCTTAACAAAACATTAATAAAAGAACTATTGATTAATTAAATGAAATGACGATTGAAAGCAAAAGAAAAGAAACGAAAACGAAAATTTAAGTTCAGATTTAAAAACTACGGCATCATTCAATGAATCTAGCTAGTGATTTTTAAAAGCATAAAACTATTACATCATTTTCTAAAAAAAAGCAACTACGATTTGAAATAAAAAAAATTCTACTAATTGAAAATTAATGCATCTACCTACGCTATCCTCTCTAAGAGAAATATAAAAACAAAAGATAAGATGTATTCGATCTGCTGCTATTTACCTATCTACTCTCAAAGTAAAATAATTAAAAAAAAATTAAAAAAAAATGAAATGAATAGATGATATCTCCAAACGTCAGATCCCCCTTCTCTCTTTATAACTTTTTTTTGCGTATGAATTAAGCAGTACTCCAAATCTTGGGCCTCGTAATATGGCTTCTGAAATGGGCCTCTGTCCCGTGATATGCTCCCTTCATTTCTTATACTTGTTCCGTACAATATAAGCCGAAAGGAAATGGGCTTCCTTTTCTTTTCACTTAGGCTCATGATTTTCATCACTCCTTTCATTTAAATCTGGGCCAAATTTAATCTTCTAATTGATGGGCTAAGTACGGTATAAAATGAGTTTTAATAAATATGGGTCGGTCCGACCTATATAAATAGTATTTGGTCGACCCAATAAAAGATGAAGGCATCGTTGGACTCGCTTTTTCGTGCTCTTTCTAATGGCATGCTCGGAAAATATTAACGACTTCGTCTTAATCTTGAAAAACGCGTAAACGCTTCAAATTTTAACCGAAATGGCACATTCGGCTGAGCTTTATTATAACTTTGACCATGGTTTTGATTATATCCCTGATTTTGATTGTAATTATTTCCTTGGTTGTAATTCTAACCCCTGTTTTGATTATACCATTGGTTTTAAGAACCTTGATTAATTCGATTTTGGTTGTGATTCTGGTTCCTGTTTTGATTATTTTGATAATTTCCCTGATTATTTCCTTGATTGTTTCCCTGATTCTGATTATTTCCTTGATTAAATATGGGTGGTCCAAGATAATTATTGGAATGATAGCTTAAGAGATTACGGTTACCTTGGGGTTGGTACGAGTTACCACCCGCATTATAGGTACCCGTAGTAGCATATACGTCCTTTTGAGTGTAGCCACCGGCGTCTTGACACTCATAATAAGCATGTGGACCACCACAAGTCTCACAACCATTTTGTATCAAAATAATTGGTCGGTTCATAGAAGAGACGGGAGCTTTAACCTGCTTAGTGAGAGCGGTAAAAGTCAGCATCTTGAGTCGAGCTCCCACTAGCACTTGAAACTTAAGGTTTGTTTTGGGAAGTTTGAACTTTAGATTTGTTCTTAATAATAGTCAAAGCTTCTTGGGTATTCTTAGTCAAGAAATTACCACTAGCTGCGGAATTAAGAGAATCCTGATCAGATTGATTTAAACTATTGTAGAAAGTATCAATCTGATGGAGAAGAGAAAAGCCATGATGGGGACATTTGTTAAAAAGATCTTTAAATCAGTCCCAGGCTTCAGAAAATGTCTCACCGAATCTTTGTTGAAATCTAGTTATTTCATTTCGAAGATTAGTGGTCTTAGAAGGAGGAAAAAAGCGGTTCACGAACTTGGATACAAGATCGTTCCAAGTTGTGATAGAATTAGGAGGTTCTTTTTCAAGCCAAGTTTGTGCTGCTCCCTCAAGAGAAAACGAAAATAACAACAGTTTAACAACGTCGCTCGGGACATTATTAAGTTTAATTGTTTGTGTTATTTTCGTGAATCTTCGAATATGAGAATGAGGATCATCGTTTTCAAAACCATGAAAAGCGATGGCGGTTACTAAATTAAGTAAACTAATCTTCAATTCAAATTAATTAGCAAGAATAGGGGGTACAACGATTGCATCCCCTACACCAACGGTAGGTGCCTGAAGTAACTCCTCCATCGGATGGAGATCTTGATTCGGGTTTTGAAAAAATGATTAGTCGGTGACGACTAGACGAGTAATAGTATATAAGTATTTCCCGTTCGATTTAAAAATTACTTTAGGACAAGTAATAGTTAATCTTCCGGATGTCGTGTCCCAACGAGAGATGAATTTGAAGTGCACGTAATGATCTAATTTTAAATGCTCGGTTATCTTTAAATTTTGGTTTTTGATTTAAAACTAAATATATAATAATAATAATAAACTAGATAATACTATAAAACAATAAGCTAAGCAAATAAACGAAGAGATGTATATACAAAAAGATATGCTTACTAAGCGAAATGTTTAGATCCTTAAGTGTGAATTAAATATATGATTAAATCCTTATTGATGAAAACCAATACCTATTCACATAAATTAATCTCTCACAACGTATGGATTTATTGGAAAACAGTTTTTTTTTGGGCAAGATATCGATAACTAAATTAATGCTTAATTATTCTTACGGCTTTTGCCCGCTCGAATAACCAAAACACTAATCTAAGTAATCCGAAAATTACTAATCAATATTTCCACTTTTGTAATCACACTTAATTCACTAAACAATTAATCACTTAACAAGCATATATAAAATCTACTCACTAAGCATACTAATAAAAAAATAAGCAAACATAATCATTTCAAGCTAAATAAATCTAAACTACTAGTATTGAAAAGAAAAAGAAGATAGAACCGGATGATGAACCGAATCGAATATAAAACCACCCGATCACATAAACAAGGCAAAATGCCAAGTTTATTTCTCTATTAAACTTTATTTACTTATTAGATGATAAAGTTTGGAACTTTATACACTAATAAGCTAGTAAACTCTTAATAAAGCTCTAAACTTAGAAAATAAACTAGTTTATGTAACCCTTAAGCTCCACGCCAGTGAGTAGAATGATTCCATCAACACAAATCAAACAAGAGTTAAAATGAATAATTATAATAATAAGCTAGGAATTAAAACTAAAGATAATAAGCTAACTATAGATCTTATTCCACTCGAAACTAAGGTGTTCAACTTAGAAAAGTGAACGAGAGACGAGTATCTTTAAGGAATAGATCTAGAAAATAAGCTACTAGATTAAGACAAAAAAAACTATTTAACTTTTTAAAACTAAAGTAATTAAACTATGTGCAAATAAGCTAAACGAAACTAAGTTGTAACCAAAAAGAGCTTAAGTGAATAAGCCGAGACAAAAAGGTCCCTTACAACAACTATTATGGTTTCATATAAAAGCTTAAAAAGCAACTAAGCAAAACTAATAAGCAAATCGAATAAGCTATGAAATAGCTTATTCGAATACTATAAGATAAAAGAGTAGCTTAGATAAGCTAGATTTACTCCTAATAAGCTCTAAATTGAATAAGCTAGGATAAGCTTATCCGAGTTTAATAAGCTAGGAGATGAAACTAAATAAACTAGAATAGCTTATTCGAACAAAGAAAAGAAATAGAGAAGAAAAGGAATAAGCCGAAGCTTATTTATGGTAATATAAGCTAGATCCGAAACCGAAATAAGCTAAAAAGAGCTTATTCAGTCGTTGAATTAAGCTAGAAGGAAAGGACTTATTTTTGAAATAAGCTAAAGAAAAGAAAAGATTAAGCCAAGAGACAATAAGCACTAGGTAACATTACTACAAATCTTCATCTTTCATTAAAGCAATAAGCAAGTACAATAAGCAATAAGCTGTAAAAAGCTTTTACAAAAGATCCTTAATAAGCTAAACCACATAAGCTAAAATTTGAGTAAACAGAGCTTAAGTCTAGTGTTTTCAAGGGTGACCTTCCTTAGGGGGAGATTGTTAGATATGAGTAAAAGACTCGGTCACCCCATATATTTATTGTTTATAATAGTTCGTCGTTTAATAGTTAATCGTATGTCTTTCGGTTTTAAGCCGGGTTCTAATACTCGGTATTTTGTAAAAACTATATAAGCCTCTTCCAACTTTGGAAGAGGCAAGCTAGTCATAATCAATTTTACATTTACACATATATTTCTCTCTCTAGAAATATAACTCTATGTGTTTCTCTCTCTAGAAACTAGCCCAATCACAAGAATCATCACCCGTGTTATGAATTAAACGATCCTACATGTTGGACTCGCACTTTCATGCTCTTTCTAATGGAGTGATCGGGGAATTTCCACGACTTCGTTTGAATCTTGATAAATGTGAAAACGTCGTCGAAAGACACCCGAAAATTACCGTTTTTGCTTTGTTTTCAATCATTTGTACCTGCAAGACATAATAACACAATACAAACATATTTGCAATATAATTAAGCATATCTTAATGTTATTAGTCCGATTATTAGTGTTTTCTGGGGTATAAATGATGCGTGTTTAAGCACACATCAAAATCCCCCCCCCTACTTAGCTATTGTTGGTCCCGCACGCAATGTTTATAAAACACGCCTGGAAAGAAATAATTTAACCCCCTTAACTTATGACCCCTCACAATCAAACAAGAACAAAAAAAGTCCATTAAGAAGGTTCAAAAATCATTTATTTCGAAAGCGCCCTCGTTTTAACCACTTTATTCAATAATAGATAAGAAATTAAGATAAAAATAAATAAAATTATTTAAAAGGCTTTAAGAACGGGAGTTCATCATCCTAGATTTTTAATAATCCCCAAACTAAGCTTAAAACAAAATCACAGCTAAATATAAGATTAGATGCTAACACTACTCATAAATGCTAATTGTGTAAAACGCAGCTACTTTTCGCTCCTTTATTCCTAATTTTGACTTTTTATTAAATAAAAGATAAAAACTAAGATAAAATTATCTAATAGGCTTTAAGAACGGGAGTTCGTCATCCTCGACTTTTCACAATCCCCAAACTAAGCTTAAAACAAAATCACACTTAAATATAAGATTAGATGCTAACACTACTCATAAATGCTAATTGTGTACGCATAGCTACTTTTCGCTCCCTTATTCCTAAATCCTCTAAGGATTTTATTATTATTATTGGTGACAAATAAATTATGTCCTTATTATCATAAAGGTGCCCGGTTTAGACCATAATTAGTTTGAAATCCTTTCCTAAAGAGACGATATGGTGAGAATAAGGTCCACATTAAGGTTCTAATTTCGCATGATTTAGGGGTTATCCTTTTTATTTCATCCGAAACAACTCAACTACGAGTCCAGAGACGGAAGCTTTATTTAGATAACCTCGGAGTCGAAATTTGGCTTTATTATTATTATTATTGCAATATTTTAATCTCTCGGTCCTTTAAACAACTGCCACATCGGTATGCGAGCCGACCATGGTCCAGGAGTCTTATTTTGACCAGGAGATCCTCGACATTTTTGAAAACTGCCACATCGGTATGCGAGCCGACCATGGTCCAGTAAACTTTTATCAGTCTCGGTATACAAATTCACAAAGGGCTTGAGTATGTACTTTTAGAACTTAGGCCGAATCTTTAACAAACTGGGCATTTTCTTCATGAGTTTGGGGGCAGCGATCTCACTAGGATTACATAAAAAGTCAATCTTCATAGAGGCGTTAAAAACACACAGAGTGTCATCAAAAGTGGAACCATAAGCAACAAGACCAACATGTCGAAGAAGCTTAGTCTGCAAGGCAGCAAACTGCAAATGTGAGGCAATAAAGGCATAATTCAAAACATCACCTGCTGAATAAATGCCAAGGCCCCCAAATGCAAAGGGTAAAGTGGCGAGTCTCCATTGCGAGTCCCCAAACCCCGGTCCAGAAGCCGTGACAATACGTTACAAGGCAGAGCGAAGAGCCATGTCAAAAGAAAGCTGAGCCGCTTCAAAGACACGAGGAGGGCATGTGCGCATAGCAAAATATAGTTTAGAAACCCCCGCACACGCCCGAATGAGAAGTAACTCACATTGAGGATCGTTAATCTTAGCAACATCGTCCAAGAGCCCAATGGTTTTAGATACTCTCTTCATGACAAACGCACTACCAAAATCAACATCCACACAAATGGGCCCACCCAATAACTTAACCCCATGCAAAGGCCGATAAATATTAGGTGGGAAAATACCTTCCAACCTGCTCCTGGGGTCTTCCTTAGGCCAGAAAAGTTTAGTTTTGTCAACGTTGAGATGCAAGCCACAACGCGGACCATCCTCCATAATTAATTCCAAAACTTTACCTACAACCAAAGTATCCCCAACAATAGTGCCATCGTCGAGATACCAAGCCTGGAGACAAAGATTAAAGGAGTCTCTGATCTTACAAATCAGGGGATGTAGCACTAAGGAAAACAAGAGAGGGCCAAGAGGGTCACCTTGCTGCACCCTTTGGCATGACCACAAGGAGTGCTCTCCGTAGTATAATCTGGCGGGGCTAGAGTAGCAAAACTCTACCCAACGAGAGATAGCAGGACATCGCAGACGGACTTCCTCTAACATAACTGTTCGGTCTACCAGATTGAAGGCATTTTGAAAGTCCACCAATAGCATTGAAAGACCAACATCATCCCCACGATCTTTGTCCTTATTATTATTATTATTATTATTATTATTATTATTATTATTATTATTATTATTATGCAACAATATTAGCCTTCGGTCCTTTAAACAACTGACACATCGAGCGTCCTAACCGACAGAGCCAGTAGTCTTATTTTGACCTTAGAAATTTCCTCGACCTTTTTGAAGATTGCAACATCGGGCGTCCTAACCGACAAGATGCAACAAACTTTTATCAATCTCGGATTATCATTATTATTATTATTGTTACCTCCACACTTTAAACGACTGCAACATCAGGCGTCCTAGCCGACAAGATGCAGTGGTTTTATTTCGGCTTCGGTTTAGCACATTATTATTATTATTATTATCCAAATTTTAAGTCATGTGGTCTTTTAACTATCGAGACATCGGGCGTCCTAACCGACAAGACCCGGTAGCCTATTTCCCCACAACACTAACAGAACCTCGACGTGTACCTTAATTTCACCAGAAGAATCTCTACGAAGGGATTTAAACTAAGAATCGCAAAAACCAAAGTAACTTTATTTATTTAACAATTATATAACGTTTATTAAGTTGGTGGGAGCAAAAAGCCACAATTAACTTCTATGAGCTCTAAAGAGATCCAACTACTCCACGCTTAGCATCTTACTTATATTTAACTCTATCATTTTTCGTTCTTTGCAAAATTTTAAAGTTTAGCAAACGCTTAGTCTAGAAATCTAAGGGGAAAGCTAGAGTTTAAAACACGGTCCGGTCAAAATATCCTTAGTTCTACGGCCTACTTATTCACATTTCTAACAATAACTAAGAGATTTTTTTATAATAAAATAAAGCAAAAATTAGGTTAAAACAGGGTTGCAAGGGACACAGCAAGGCACAAGGCACATGTATGATTAATTTCGATAGAAATCCCCCCCCCCCCCACACTTAGAATCGAACATTGGCCTCAATGTTTAAAAATGTTGAGTTTTACCCTCACACTTAGAAATGAAAAACGCAAATGCAAAAAATTCCAAGTGTAAAAGGAGAAACAATATATATATATATATATATATATATATATATATATAGAGAGAGAGAGAGAGAGAGAGAGAGTTGGGGTAAAATAAAAAGATTTTTATAATAAAAAAGATAAGATGGATTGTAGAGGTGACATGTGTCACCTTGTCACATCATCATGTCACATCACATTGTCTTATCACCTTCACAGATTATCATCTCCTTTAAAAAAAATTGAAAAATTAATTTTGAAAAAATTTTCCGAAAATTTTTTGTGCGAACAAAAAATTTTTGAAAATTTATTTTTTATAAAAAAAAAAGTTTCCGAAATTTTTTTTTTCCAAAATTTTTTTCGAAAAAAAAATTTTTTAATTTTTTTTTTCAACACAAATTTTTTCTAAAAGAAATCTAGTGCATCACAGTTATGTTTTTAGTGCATCATGTTTATAAGTTAATGCATCATAGTTATAATTTACTGCATCATAACTCCTTTGATGAGTATGCAGCAGGACGGGGTGATGGCATATGATGAAAACCAAAAGAAGTCTCCATTACCCCCTCGTCCTCTCCCAGCCAACAGGTTAGGGAGAAAAAGTGGATCAAATATTTCCACCTCCTTAAGCTAAATAGCTTAGAAGCAGGAGTGGTGTGACAAGTAGGGGTAACGTTTAGGAACACTAAAAGAAGTGGGATCGGAGAATGTTCCTTCGATAAGCAGATATTCCAAAAATAAGAATGTCTCCACTCTGAATCGTAATCCCCATCATCATTTCAGTTGAATTGAATCGTCTAGGTCCGATCTCAGCGTGAGCTCCTCCAAATTTAAGTCACAAGTCTGTAAGGATCGAGACACGAGTTAGGTACCTAAAGGTTCATATTTCAATGTGTTGACTTAGGCGGTCCGCAACTAAGCCTCAAACTCCCCAACAAAAAAGACGAATTATCAATACATAAAGGTAAAATCATCATTAAGTCAAAAAGAGAGAGATTGGAAAGTCACATCATAAGATCTAAGTTTTAAATCATAACCTAAAGGCTCATCAGACATTCTTTTGGTTGGATGTTTGACTAAATAACTGAAAAGTTGCTTAACCAAATGTATAGGTAAGCTAATTATATCCTCGTTCTCTATCAAAAAGT
This sequence comes from Tanacetum coccineum, assembly GCA_026074375.1. Classification (NCBI taxonomy): domain Eukaryota; kingdom Viridiplantae; phylum Streptophyta; class Magnoliopsida; order Asterales; family Asteraceae; genus Tanacetum; species Tanacetum coccineum. The sequence goes on along the minus strand of BQNB010007276.1, from coordinate 76,858 downwards.
CGACTACATATTCTTCTAAAGGTGAATTGATATCAAAATTTTCTTCCCTAACATCAGTGGTGGGCAAAGGTGTATTAACAGGCATATCACACTCTAAATTACTATCCGATGTCACCTCAGACTCCTTTGGGATTAGGACAAGATCATCAACACGAGAACTTTATCATTCAACATTTTTCCTTGAGGGGTAGTGCTAATAACCCACATCCCCGATTAAGAGGGTTTCGGACAGGTTTTCCATGTAGTCCAAGAGGGTAGAGAAGGTGTGTATTCGGGAGCACCTAATAACGTCATCGCTCTCCCTCATAAATGAAAGAATAAACAAGCTCAAGGGTAAGTACAAGATTCATCATCATTCTAAGCTCGTGGGAGGACTCATCTCATGAAGAGGCGAATGAACCGATAGGTACTACTAGGTTGGATCCCAAAAACGGACGATCAAATTGTTATAAGAATTGGATTCATAGAAAACCGGGTTCCTCGATTGGCAATTAGAACTATCCTGAAGTCCTCCATAGTACTCACAATAGTGAAACTGCTTGGCAAACTCATAGAATAATATGGAGATTGATCATTACTAAAGTTTTGACTGTTACACAGGTCTTGCTCATAGACAAGTGCGGTCCGTGTTTGACAATCAAATCCATAGTGAGGACTATCTCCACACAACTCACATGAGTATGTCTCGTATTGGTGCTGAGGAGGTTGGTTGAAGAAGTTGGGTGTTTCATTATAATAAAGAATAAGGATTTAGGTCAAAACAAACTCATTTTCGATCACCTGCTATAAGTACAGCGACAATATTCCATCATTATAATTGACCTCCACACCTACCACGAGTCACCTAGCGAGCAATGATATTCATTCCACAGTACGGGCCAACTCCGCGAAAGCCATTTGTAGAGCTTCCATAACGATAAAGAATTAAACGAATAAGAGGGTAGAGAAGATAAAAATTAAATGAAATAAGAGGATAAAGGAGAATATTTTTGAAACTTTTTATATGTATATTTAAAAAAAGTAGAAATGTAAAATAGTTTTTGATTTTATATAGATAATAGAAAATAATAAAAATAAAGTCGAAATGGAAAATATTTTTGTATTTAAAAAAAATATATTGGCGAAAATAAACTTTTACAAAAATCAGAATTCAAGTGAAATGATCACAAACGCAAAAATCGTGCAACTATCCCCGGCAGCGGCGCCATTTTGATAACCGTCAAAAGCGTGTCGAGTAATATAATAAGTATTTCCCGTTCGATGTAAAATATTATACTTAGGAAAAGTAATAATTAATCTTCCGGACGGTGAGAATTGAATTGAGATTTACGTTAATGTTTTTCGTTTGATGCTTGATTATCTTTTGGTTGGTTTTTAATTTTTAAACTAATTTCAAAATTAAAGATACTAAAAATTAACAAATTTAATAAACAACACAATTAATCTAAAGAGATCTAAAAGATATAATACTCAATATGCTTGTCAAGTGAGCGAAAAGTTCATTAAGAGAGAAAAATGTTTATATGCACAAATTAGTACCCGTTAAAAAATTATTTCTTACAAACATTTGGTTTATTTTGAAAACGATATCTTATATTGGTATTAATTACTAGATTTGATGTTTGATTATTTCTTCGGATTTTGCCCTTCGAAATAATCAAATAAGAAATCTAAATAATCCGAAAATTATTAATCAATAATCCCTTTTTAATTTCACACTTAATTTACTAATCACAAATCACTTAACAAGCATATAAAAATCTACTCACTAAGCATAGCAACTAAACTAGCAAACACCAAATTAATAAGCATAAACACTTTTAAGCTAGCTAATAAACTATAACTACTAAGGAGTGAATAAGAAAAGAAAGAAAAACCCGATTAAAGAAAATGGAGACGAATTTAAACCACCCGGTCTTATAAACTTAATTAACCACTAAATTTAAACTTTATTAGGTGCTAAATAACTAGATTAGCTAGAAAAGTTTGGTGAGCTTATTCACTAATTACTAAGTAAAATCTTAAAAAGCTTAAAACTTTAATAGTAAAATAAACTTATAAGACCCATAAGCTCCTCGCCTAAGTGTTGGATCGATTTTATCAACATTAAAACAAACAAGGTTATGATAAACAATATATATTAATAAGCTATAAATTATTCTAAAGAGAATAAGCTAATAAAAATGAAAACTTTAGATCTAAATCCACCCGAAACCAAGGTGTTCTACTCCGAAAAGCGAACGGGAATCGGGTATAATTAAGGATTAGATCTAATAAACCAACAAGCTACTATGAAAAGCTACAAACTTAAGCAAAAATAATAAAAAGACAAACTTGGAAAATTAGCAAAAATAATGATCCAATCCACCTGAAACTAATGTGTCACTCCTAAAGGTGAACAGATCGACGGGTAATATATTACGATTGGATCTCAAACCAAAGCTGATAATAAAAAAACTAATAATCACAATAAGCAATATAAGCCTAATACACGAAAAGCTTTACCCAAACATGAATACAAAATAAGCTAAATGACAATAAGCAAAAGAGCTTATACGAATATAAGCTTAAGAACTAAATATAATATAAGCAACCAAGACATATTAACAAAATAGCAAAAAAGAAAGGAAGAGAGATGAAGAATAAGCATATAGAAAATAATCTAAAAATAACACACAATCCTTTACCAAAAAGCATTGCGTTATTAATCAAAATTAAGCCAATAACAATAGGATAGAACAATCCCCCCAAATAATGCTCACAGCTTTTCCAATAAGCCGAAACATCAAATAAGCCTAACAATTCTACTCCTACTTACTACTACTCTACCTATGTGAAATTAAAGAACAAAGCAAAAGGAATTGAATAATCCCCCCCAAAACTAGATCAGGAGCCTTCAATAAAATAGGCAAACAACTGGAGGGCAGATAGTAGTTTCATCCCTTTACAGCTTCATAAAATGCAAACCACGAAGCCAAAAGATGCAAACCTCGGATCTAACGCCAATGTTATGTGTGCAATCATTGCCAATCAATGGAAATTAATTTCATAAATGCCATTACCACTACAGACGTGTACACCTTGGAATCACTAGTTTGCCCACGTGCAACGCATAATTGGGCCCACAAGGATGATTTGTCCGGCTTGACATGAATCCAGAATAAATCAAAAATGTGCACCAAGTTGGACTCGAACTCGGGTCTGGACATTTGCAAACACACCACACACTTTTATAACCAACTGTGCTAGGGCATCATTTGGTTATCATGATGCAAATGGGTCTTCATAAGGCTCATTTGGGTTTGGCTTCTATACATGAACAAGTTTAGCTTCGGACGGCCCGTTCAAGGTGACCCTGGTTGAGTCTTCGAGCGGGGCCGGATCCGTTGGACTCGAAATTCCATTCTCTTTCCAATGGTGTGCTCGGAGAATTTTTACGACTTCGTTTGAATCTCGATAAATGTGAAAACGTCGCCGAAACTCATCTAAAAATCACCGTTTGTGCTTTGTTTTTTAATCATTTTAACCTCAAGACAAAAAACACACATACCAAACATATTTGCAATATAATTTCACATATTTTATGGTTATAGTCTATTTTATAGTGTTTATTTTCGGTGGCTAAAATGATGTATGTTTTTAAGCAAACATCACTTACAAATTTACATTATTACTTATTGTCGTTTATTTATTTAACTAGATTGTTCATATTGTGTGTACATTAAGATAACATAAAATCATATCTAACTTTTTATATACAAATGTTACATTAATTTAAAAAGTAGTAAACTATTCAACCCCCCCCCTTCTAGTTTCCACATAATCTTCTTACGGTTTCTTTTGAGGCTTAGTTACGTTCGACGTCGTACACACAACTTCGGACCCGTCGCTTGTAGAGTCTGACGCGTCGCTAGAATATGCGACGCCGTCTCCAGGCACTAGAACCGTATTCTTGAAACCACTCAATGTAAAGTTTTAATCTTGTCATGTTCTTCCCAATTGAGTTCAAGTCACGTGTATTTCCTCCAAGAGCTTCCCAAATGCTAAATACACAAAAAGGAACGATTAAGCACATACTTTGGGCATATTTGCATGATTTAGGGGGTTAAATGACCCTGAAAAAGTGCATAAAATGACACCTCATCAGTTATCAAGCAAGACCAACTAAAAAGAACCTCAAGGAGGTTAAACGGATCTTTTGGGAAACCAGATCGAAAGAATACATTCCACATGGACTCAGGTATCAAAGGACACCGATTTTGAACTAACTGGTTTTTTAGACTCTAATCACGTAGGTTGTCTTGATACACGAAAAAGTACTTCTGGCGGAATACAATTTCTAAGAGGTGATAATCTCGTTGATTGGTCATCCAAAAAGAAGGACTGCACTTTAATGTCAATAACCGAAGCCGAGTATGTGTCTCTATCTGCGTGTTGTGCTCAAGTCCTCTGGATGAGAACTCGGCTCAAAGATTATGGCTTCCACTTTGACAAAATACCAATGTATTGTGACTCAAAGGCAGCCATAGCCATCCCGTGCTACCCGGTTCAGCACTCCCGCACCAAATACATTGATGTCAGATATCACTTTATTAAGGGACAGGTTAAAAGGGGCATTGTTGAATTATTCTTTGTCGGAACTAAATACAAGTTAGCTGACCTGTTTACTAAACTCTGTCGCAAGATAGGTTTTAGTACCTCGTCAGACGACTCGGTATGAGATGTTTGACTCTAACAAAACTGGAGCATCTGGCAAATGAATCTGCTTGATTTAGATCAAACATCGACTTGTACATATTTTTTAAAAACAAAATTTCAAAAATATAAAACCAAGAAAAATAAAATACAAAACTATAAAACCAAGGAAAAAGAAAATACAAAATCAAAAAATTTAAAATTTTTCCAAAAAGAATCTCTCGACTGGTCTCTTGGAATCGATACATTTAACGTCCTAGAAATGTCGATAAACATTGACACATGTGTGTAAATGAAGTTCAGCAAGAGATCAAAACAGGTAAATTTAGTACATTTCTCCAAGGTGCCTTACAGTTACTTCAAACTGTAACCCGTGACCACAAATTGTCCATAGAGAAGTGTACGCTTCAGTGCGCTTACTCTAAGAAAAGAAGAGAAATCTTCTTATAGTTTTTTTCAAAATTGTTGAACACAAATTTTCAATTGCTTAAATGTCAAATACTTGTGGTATCTTTTAAATTGTGTGTTCAACACTTCCTTCCTTGATGTGTTTTAAAAGATTTAAATTTATAAGACTGAAAATACCGATTAATTATGGGAAACACACGGGTAAAAGTATAACCCACGTATGTAGTATAATCTTTTTAGTGAAACAGGTCGTTTCCAAAATCCAGGGACTAGAGTAATTGTTCAAATAAATCACAAGAGAATAACTTTTAAAACTATTTTGAAAGTAAACTTTAGTTTTACCAGTGATAATCAAAGATGACCACTCGATAGTTGAAAATAATTATAAGTGTTTTTTAAAATGATTTGACCAAGAGGTGGGGCTTAATTATTATAAAGGCGATTTCTCATCGAAAACATTCACAAATCAACTTGTTTTAACTTAAGGACTTATATTTAGTTAACTAACCAAAAGTGTCACCAAATAATCCAGTTACTGTTATATCAAAGCTTATTTTGTTTATCAGTTTACGAAAGTGGATTTCTCAGTACAGACGTTAAAGACCATAGACAAATCTTTAAAACCACATAGATCATAACGGGTCTTTTGACCTATATCGATATGATTATATAATCTAGGTTGATAACAAAAGTATTAAGATACGAATATAACAGGGTTGCAATATAAGCTAAGAATAAATAATTAGAATATACCAAACGCTTATTCATTTATCGTAACTTCACCGAGTAGGTATGAGAAATTTAGCCTTCATGCTAAGGAGTTCATAACAAAATCATACTTTACATTAACTTCCATAATTTCAACAACTAGTAAGAAAACTTCTTCGTTCTTGATCGTTAGATATTTTTCTTCAAGAGAGGAGGTGTTTCTAGGTGTTTTGGTTAGTAGCAGGGAAGTGTGTGTATGTGTGGAGTAGTGAGAATGATTGTGTGTGGGATGATTTGGAATGCAAAAATCATCCTCTATTTATAGGCTAAAATTTGGAAAAAGTGCGCCGGTTTTGGAATTAAGTGCGGCGCACTTGAGGAGTTAATGCAATGGTCATTTAATGTTTTGACTAGAAGTGCGGCGCACTTACAAATAAGTGTGGTGGTTTTGGTGAGTTAATGCAGGTGCATTTATTAGACTTTAATTATTTTGACTTCGGGAAAAGTGTGGCGAACAAAGATATAGGTGCCTCGGTTTTAGAGGCTTCATAGGAAAGTGCGGCGAACTTTGTAGAAAGTGCGGCGAACTTTAAAAAAACTTTAAATAGAAATTTTTCTTTCTTGCATTCGCCTTCCAAAGTATGTAGCGATCTTGAGCTTGAGTCTTAGAGTCTCAAGTGAACTTATAGCAATTAAGCTTGACTAAGTACCAAAAGTTCACGAGAAATGATAAAATAAACATAAATAACGCCATAGAAACATATATAATTTAGACGTTATCAAATCCCTCCACACTTAGCTTATTGCTTGCCCTCAAGCAATAGAAGCGAGAAAATAAATTCATTTATCGTGACGTGGAGAAAATTGGATAAGAGTTTGCATATTAGATAACTTTTCAGGCGTAGACATATAACATAGCACCTCACATAGATAGTGTTTGATTTTAGAATTCACTCACACTCAGCCACTCAGATAGGGTTTATATGATTTTTTTTGAGAAGAACACTCAATTTGCACAGACATAATCTAGACAGCTACCATAGGCTTGTATTTAACACATAAACCTGACCAAAGGGCGGAACTTGGGTACTAGAGAGGATTCAATCTTCATGCGCCAAACAGAAGCCTTTATTTCTTTTGAACGCTATATCTAACTTCATTTTTTTTGACAGAGCTTCTTCTCTTGACTTTCAAATATTTCAGCAACATAACTTTATACAGAGCGCTTGCGAGAATAAGAACTTGTGAGATATACTTTATGTGATAGGCTTCGGTCTAGTAAATGATGATTAAATACAAGTTCTAGAGCTTCTAAATAAGCCAGGTCCTCTCTCAAAACAGAATTTCAACCAAATACCAATGTTCCCAGAAAGGCGACAAAGACCAACGAACACACCGTAACGTCGGAATAGACACATATGGACTGCAATCAAACCTTAACTCTCACAAGCTAAAGGCATCAATATCTTAGGTAATCCAAAGGTGGATACCCGATTATTTTTAAGTCTTAGATTCTCATAAATTAAGTGACTGGGTGTGCTAGTCTATAATGTCAATCCGATTGGACTTGCCTTACTAAGAGCATTTTTTTAATTTTTGAAAGCGTAAGGTTAAGATTTTTTTTCTTTAAGAAATTTAGTTTTGGGAAAATACATTTTAAATAAGGGCAAACAGAAGGGAAAGATTAATTTTTCCTATTTGGCTCCCCACCACACTTAAGTTGAACATTGCCTTCAATGTGATAACTGAACTAGAGATAAAATATGGGAAAATTAAAGAAAAACGGTACCTTCTCGAGGTATAGAGAACTGCATAGCGGCGGTAGAGCTTCTTTTTAAGCATACTCGAAATTTTCCATATCTTCGGCTAAATTACCTGAATAGCGTAAATATAACAAAAAGCACACAAAAAGAAATATTTTTTTGAATGATTTTTTTAGAAATAAATAAAGATAGGAAGAATGGAGGAGGACTCCTCCACACTTAAGTGAAAGCCGGATGCTCCCGAGAAGCGCTTAATTTTAAGAGAGTCCGTTAGCTAGACTCGTATTTTTCGGGATTCCAATTTGTCTGGGAAAAAGGAGTGACTGCTTCCCTTGGGTCATTAATCTCTTCGCGATATAGTTTTTGAGTCGGTGTTCAATGACAATAAATGTCTTTCCATCTTTTTCCAATAAAGTTCCAACATATCCGGATGGATATTGATTTTTTTAACTACATAAGGTCCTAACATCGATAACTGAGTTTTTGGAATGCTAATTTGTATTTTGAGTGAAAGAGTAAGACCTTGTTTCCTTGCTTGAATTCCTTTCTTATTCTTAGTTTTCTGTCGTGCCAGAATTTGGTTCTTTCCTAGTATAGACGAGAGTTTTCATAATCTTGGTGTCTAAGTTCATCTAACTCGTGTAACTGAAACATTCTTTTTTCACCAGCAGCGATGAGATCTGGGTTGCAATTTTTCAATGCCCAGTATGCACGGTGTTCAATTTTGAATGGTAAGTGGCAGTTTTTTCCATATATGAGTTTGTATGGTGTGGTACCGGTAGGTGTATATAGTAGGCAGATATAAAAGCCACAGAGCATCTCAAGTTTTCTTGACCAAAAGCAGAATTGTCCTTTTAACCAGTTTTTTTTTTCAAGAATTCTTTTAAAGCCTGTTTCGTGTTTTCACCTTGACCACTAGTTTGAGTGATAAATGTAGAGAAACGAGAGATAACTCATAATCTTTTCATGGTTTTTTCCATTATTTTGTTACAGAAGTGTGTACCTCGGTCGCTGATTAGAGCTTTGGGCATTCCAAAACGCAGAATAGTTTCTTCAGAAAGGTGATTACTACTCGGGCGTCATTGGTTGGTAAAGCTTGAGCTTCGGCCCATTTAGATACATAATCTATGGCGACTAACATTGTATTCAAAAACTTATATGATTTCGGAAACGGTCCCATAAAAGTCTCTAAAAACCGCCATATTCGAAAATTTCACACACTGAATGTTGTTTAGGGCATCTCATCACATAAGCAGACTAGAGTATGAGCTTCTTTGATGATTGTTGGCCAGTAAAATCCTGAATCTAGGACCTTTTTAGCAGTTATGTTTGGTCCATAATGTCCACCGGTTGGTCCGTGGTGACATTGATCTAAAATGGTTCGGGTTTCTGGTCCAGATATACAACGTCTGATTATACCATCGGAACATACTTTAAAAAGGTAGGGTTCTTCCCAAAAGTAGTGTTTTGAGTTCATAGAAAATTTTATTCTTTTGTTGCATACGTTCATCCCTGTTTGGTATAATATTAACGACTAGTAGTTATACAAAAGTCTGCGAACCATGGTTCATTTTTGGTGTTGATTTCCATAAGAGTTCTCCGGAAAGTTATCATCGACTACATTATCATTGCTTGTTTCATCATTTTCAAGTCGGGAATAAAGGTGATTCAGCTGCAACATTTTTGTCCCTTTTCAACTTTGATTTTCTATGTCAAATTCTTTAGAAGTAAGAATCCAACCGGATAAGGCAGGTTTAGCATCTGCTTTTGAATAAGTGCCATAGAGCTGAATGATCGGTATGAACAATAGTTTTTGAGAGAATAAGATAGGATCTGAATTTATCAAATGCAAAAACTACAGCCCTAAGTTCTTTATCGGTTACTGTGTATTTTTGTTGAGCAGAGTTAAGGGTTTTGCTTGCAAAGTAGATTGGGTGAAAGTTTTTACCATCTTTTTGGCCTAAGATGGCTCCTACAGCGAAATCACTTGCATCACACATATTTCAAACAAACATTCCACCCGTTTGGGCTTCCGATCACAGGAGCACAATGCAGTCCTCTTCTTACAATAATCCAAATGCTTTGACATCATCATTGAATTCAACTGGAGTGTCTTTTTCAAGTAGTTAGTTAGAGGTCGAGCAATTTTGAGAAGTCTTTAATGAAAAACGCCAAAAAAATCGCATGTCGAGAAAGCTTTTCTAATACCTTTAATATTAGTAAGGGTTGGAAAGTTTGAGATTACATCGATTTTTGCTTTGTCTACTTCAGTCCCGCGCTGGACACCTTGGTGTCCGAGCATAAATTCCTCTCTTTGAACCATAAATTGACATTTTTCTCCCAGTTTTAGAACGAGATGAGCGTCTTTACAATGTTGGAGCATTTTATCAAGGTTGTTTAGGCATGTGTCGAAAGAGTTTCCAAAGACAGAGAAATCGTCTATGAATACTTCGACGGATTCTTCAATCATATCGTGAAATATTGCCAACATGCATCTTTGAAATGTGACAGGAGCATTACATAAACCGAAAGGCATTCGCCTATAAGCGTATGTGCCGAAAGGACATGTGAATGTTGTTTTTTCTTGGTCATTAGGATCGATAGGAATTTGAAAATACTCAAAAAAACCATCGAGGAAACAGAATTCTATTTCCCTGCAGTGCCTTTCTAGCATATTGATCATAAAAGGTAAGGGAAAGTGATCTTTTGCGGTTGCTTCATTGAGTTTAATACGAAACCCGATGCTAACTCGCCCACGCCGTGAATAGGTTTCTGGTTTTGGAACAAGTTCATCATTTTTGTTGGTGACAACTGTAATACCACCTTTCTTTGGTACACAGTGGATAGGACTAACCCAATGACTATCGGCAATTGGATAAATTATACTGGTATCCAAGAATTTCATAATTTCTTTTTTGACAACTTCTTGCATGTTCGGGTTTAACCTTCTTTGTTTTTGGACAACTAGTTTCTTATCATCCAGAAGTTGTATCTTGTGTTTGCAGAATGAGGGGCAAATACCAGGAATATCTGTTGTTTTCCAAGCGAAGGCTTGCTTGTGTTTTTTAGGGACGGATATGAGTCTGTTCTTCTTTTCTTTGGATAGCTGAGATGATATGATAACAGGAAGAAAAGAGGGTTCTTCCAGAAATACATATTCTAGATTATCAGGAAGGGGTTTAAGTTTGAGATCCGTAGGAGGTTCTTCGATAGATGTTTTGATTTTATAATCAGAGTTTTTATCAGCAGTCATTGCCATGAATTCATCAAATTCAGCAAAGATTTCTTCTTCGAGAAGGGTTCCTTCGATGGAATGAATAATTTTACTACCTTCATCTAGCAGAGCATTTCGAAATCTTCTTCTAAGATTTCATCGATGACATCGATACTGCGAAACAGGATATCATCAACATTTGAATAGGAGTGTTTCATTGTATAATCTATATTGAATAAACTTGTTCAGTTCCAACTCCAAGGTTGAGTTGATTCAGTTAACTTCGATTACTGCATTCAGCATTTGAAGAAATGGGTGACGTCCCAAATGAGGGAACTTTAAACTATAATTCTTCCATTTCGAGAATAAACGAACTCAGCAGAAAGGTGAATTTACCAACTTCAACGAGCATATTTTCAAAGCTATTCCAACAGGGTATATGGAATGATCTGTCGGCTAATCTTACGCTCATTTTGGTAGGTTTAAGACTTTCGAGAGATAATTTGGCATATAGCGAATATGGCATAAGGTTAATGCTAACCCCAAGGTCGGCTAAGGCATTACAGGAGAAAGTTTTGTTGAAATTACATGGAATAAAAAAACTTCCAAGGTCTCCGAGTTTAGGTGGAACTTTGTTTTTGGATCATTGCTGAACTTTCGTGCGCTAGAAAAACATAGAGATTTGTTCGATCTATGTTTTTGCTTATGAGTTCCTTGAGTAAATTTTCCATAATTTAGGCAATCCGCTAAGTCATCGATAAGAGGTAATTGATTCGAACTGCAACACTAATTACGTCGAGAAAATTTTACCGTATTGAGCTTCCATTTTCTCTTTCCTTTAGACGTTGAGGAACAGAAATTTTTGGTTATATGTTTGGGTAATGGAATTTCACTGACTGGTTTTGGGATTTTGATTTTTGGTTTGTGTGGTTCTTTCATTTTCAATCATCGCTATCGAAGTTGATAGATTTCAGAATTGGTTTGTTTGATCATTGGGTTTAACTGGTGGAGTTGTAGGATTTACACACTTTTTGAACTAGGACATTCACATGCTCATCAGATGTGGTGTTGGTAGGCTTTGGAATGTGTCCCCTTATTGGGTTGGTTGAGTGTTACTAGGAAGAGATCCAGATGTTCGGCGTACCAATTACCTTGTACACCGAAGTCTAAACGAACTTGGTTTCAAGATTTTGAATTGAAGCTTGATGATTTTTGGCAACGGTTTCGAGTTGAGTTTTGAGATCCATGAATGTTTCTTTGACGAAAGCGTTGGTTGATTGCTGAGATTTCATAAAATCGTTGAATTTTTTCTGAAGATCGTATGGTTTATCATCGGTAACGGATCGAAGTTTGTCTCAGATTTGTAACTACTTCGTTCGTTTGAACGCAATTATACGGTTGAGTCTCGTCGCGTAATCATTGAAAGAAACGAGTATTACGAAAATGTTTGCATGGAATTTAGCTTCCTCTTACATAGGAACATAGTATATCAACTTTCATCAAGAGGGGTTTATTTTTTAGAATGTTTTGGAGTTCTTTATACTGAGCATCTAATTTCAGTCCTGTCCATCCCATGTCGGAGCCATTACTTTTGTCAGTATCATAATTACTGCTACCTTCATCGGTGAAAGCAACAGTTTTCTTAAGAGATGATTTGGTTTTTTGGTTTTTAGCCCAATCAAGCTTAAGTAAGACCTTGTCTTCCAAAAGCTGATAAGCTTGATTTGGTGTTTTATAGAGGAAAATACCACCAGTTGCGGCATTCAAAACTTATTGGGTTATTTCGCTGAGACCATGATAGAAGATTTTATGATATTTCCGTGGACAAATTGATGACCATGACAGTTTCGGAGCATTTCTTCATACAAGCCAAGCATCAGTTAGAGATTCGTTTTCTGTGTTGAGAAAAAGCTTCGGGAATTCTCTAAGAGTCGTTGAAAAGTGCTGGGGGAAAGAATCGCTAATGAAAGCGGTTCGGAGTTCATCCTATGTTTCGATAGTTGATAATGACAAAACCAATTAAGCATGAACTTCCCCTGAAGTTAATATACGAATGAAAACTTCCCCTTAAGCTACCAAGGATCTACAAGTTGCAAATCATCAAATCTTCTTCCCCTTTTTGTCAATATCAAATAGGAGACTAAAGTATGCAACTTTGATCTTCACAACTACGAACCACTACATACATCCTAAATTCAAGTATTCCAATGAATATAAATTACCCACCATTAAGCACAATAAGAAAAATGAACTTGAGTAGTAGAAACTTACACTAGCAGTAGTAATAATGACTGGCAGTAGTAAAAACCTTCACCTCATGTGGTGCATGTAAATGGTTAAACATTTTAACAATAAGCTTCCCCTGAAACCCATATGTTAACCATTTAATGAATCTTCAATTCTGTAGGCTCTATGTAATGATCACTAATAAAGAAAACTAAGTATAACGAACTTGATGCTGAAGTAGAATAACCCAAACTTGTGTCTTATATCTTGCACTATCCACGTGACTTCAAACTTATAAATAAATATATAAAATATAAGTAGATTGCAACCTCTTGACAAAAATCCTCATATTATATGAGACACATAACCAAAGTGATAGCAAATGTGAGCTTTGAGCACCATAAAAAAAATAACACACCTTTGCTAAATTTTGACAAGTCTTCGTCACACCGTTGTAAGCACGAACAAGTTATCTCCAAATGTTGTAAGCCATTTGAGATATGATAAGAACACAAACCTGTGAAACTCTACTTCAACTTCAAATAAGTGATAAACAATCTTCTTCGTAACCAATTATTGCAAATAATTCCAAAAATGAGCCTTTAAACGTTTAAGAACATTTAAATCTATCTTAAATACCTCTTGAACCTGTGTGTGTAACAAATCCAAAACCAAAATGCCTTTGCCTGAGATCTTTCATTGTCCAAGATCAAAAAGCTCTTTTGTCCGATATCGGACATAAGGAGCAGTGCTAACTACTTTGTCGGACAACTCTGGCAGTTTTAAAATTTAAACGCAACAGTACTATCATTCAGACCTTAGCAGTATTAACGTATGAGGGCAGCACTAAAAGTATGTAAGCAGTATTAACTGATAAGGCCCAACAGTAGTAACCGTATGAACACTAACCGTATTAATATTTCACGTTTACTACTATTCTTAAATTACTAGCAGTACTAAACACAAACTGGCAGCACTAAACCATATTTAAATATGGGAACAAGCAGAATCCCTTAAATATAGGGTTTTCACATAATTATCAAATCCTATCCCTATATTCACGGATCATAACCAAAACAGTTTTGATAACTTTCAAATATGTATCAAACGCATCTTCTAAAACTGTTTCCATTAACATCATAGTCCACGACACATATCAAATACGAACACTCTAACTGCATTGAGAACCATAATCCAATACAAATATGCTAATAACCTTTTCCTCCATTGTACCTGTTCATTCAAAACTGTTGTATAACCTGTGTTGATACTTGCTTGATTCTTCAAACCTGTTGTTAAGCCAATCATGAACCCATCTACTAACCATTTGCCATTACGAACACCACGAACCAGTATAAAGCCCTAACCTAGGATCTGCTTTAAACTACAAGCAGTATTAACACATCTTTAAGCCTACCAGTAGTAATGAACTTACTACTGTTCTTCTAATTCCCAGCCAATTAGTACCAATCCAAACATCAACACAGCAGCAAACGAAATAAACCTTAAAGATCTGAACCTGCTGCTTAAAAAATAGGGCTAGAACATAAAACCCTAAATAGTTTACCAGTGTTCGCGACCTACTGCTATTGCTCCTTCTTGATTCCTTGTCACGAATCAATTCACCTGCTTCTGTTCGTACTACTATTGTGAACCATAACTTTTAAAAGAAATCATAAATCAATTTAAGGATACCTTTTTTTTTAAGTATAAAGACGATGCTTTAAAGTGTCTCAAAAACCCTAAAATCACCAAAATCGCCCATAACTTCCAAAACAGAATATCATACCTTCTTTTTCCTTCATATCACGACATCAACAAACCTTGTAGATCCTAGATTACGACCCCCATGGCTCTAATACCAATTGTTGAATCTAAAATAATCAGATAGACTCTAAGATCGTTTAAGCTCGAGATGGGTTAGATCTCATCTAGGATTATAAACATCAAAGATTAACAATATGCAGCGGAATAATAACAATAGGAACAATGAAGTTTAACAAGGTTTTATTATTCATACATTTCCTCCAAGCCTTAATTCTAGATGATCAATTCTAGAACGGTTACAATCTAACAGGGATCATAAGATCCTTAGGGCTACACTAACTATCACTCTAGGCGTTTACAATGAACCACATTGACTCGTCCTTTTTAATACATATAAATATAATATATAATAAATATATATAATATAAATACGTAATAAGGATAAGATCAATAATAGAGAGATAAGTATTCCATAAGGCTTTTCAAAAGATTTTCACTTTTATCCAAAGTTAAATCCCAAAAATAACCTTCCCGGGTCGTTTCCCAACGAGGCGTGAATTGAAAATCAGGATTAAGTTCGTGATCGCGTTTTTGAATGATTTGAAAGTTTTTAGGTTTAGATTTCCAATTCTACTAATAATAAGCAAAGACAAATAAAAGAAACCCTAAAACGAAAGCAATTAAATATTTAAACCTAAAAACAAGACCGGGACCAAATCCCGTTCTTTAAAAATTGAAATTCTAAAAATTTAACCCTACGAAAGCAAATTTAATTTTCCTACGTCCTAAACGATAAAAAATTTTTTTTAAAAAAGAAATATATTTTTTTTGACTTTTTAATAATTTTTTATGAATTAAAAACTGTTTTAATAAGAAAAAATAATTAAAAATACTAAACTTAATGGGAAAAATATGAAAAAATTCTGAAAACTAGTTTAAAGAGTTCTGGTTTTAAGAAAAATGAAATGGATTAACCAGCTTATCGAAATAAGCTGGAAATAAGCAGACAGGCAAAATGGGCTTATTTGGCTAAAAAGACTATAAGGAATAGATGTTGCAACACATAACCAGATGGCCATAACTGGTGCTGTGGTTAGTGTGTGTGTTGCTTGGGATGAGTATGTGGTAAAAGGGAGGTCACAAGGTCGAACCATGTGGCTTCCCTTTTTTAAATTTTTTTTTTTAAATTTTCTTTTTGGAAACTTATAAAACAAGCCAAAATAATAAACTTTAAAAAAGTGACTCTTTACAAAAACGTAAAATTAAGCTGAAATAAGCAAAAAAAACTGACAGAATGCTATTTTTAAACTACGACTAA
>BQNB010007276.1:0-59323 GCA_026074375.1 Tanacetum coccineum | reverse complement strand
AGTCAGTCGAAAAGAGCTGGGGGAAAGAATCGACTGATGAAAGCAGTTCGAAGTTCATCCCACGTTTTGATAGTTCCTTCATTGAGTTCGTCCAGCCATGTTTTTGCTTATCTAGTGAGTGATAGGGGAAACATCATTAGGCAGATGATATGTGAGAAATCACATATCCTTATTATATCCAAAATTGCCTTTAAATGATCAAAATGTTCACAAATATGCTTGTATTTGTGAATTTTGTTGTTTGTGTATGTGTAGGTACGGATAATGCAAATATCACAAGGAAACAGTCAAAACCGGACAAACACGGGCACAGGAACCGATAAAGTGCAAAAGAGCTGGAAGTTTCTATCAAAAGTCAACAAGTCAAACCAAGGACAACTGGTCAACCACAAAAAGGAAAAAACCATCAAAATACCCAAAAAAGCCTTATTGTTAAATCATTTTGCACTTTAAGTCCTAAAACCCTAACACCGTTAGTCATTTTCTATTAACAAGATAACGGTCGTTAAAACCTTATAAAACCAATAACCCTTTATTACCCGAAGCCCAAAAACAAAGCCTTAACCCATCTATATTTTTATAAGCCCAAATTCAAACACTTTAGCCCGGTTCAAACACAATTTAATAAAAGAAAAAGGCGCGGGAGTTGATTTACTGTTTATCTTCTCCCCAATTCATTTCGCAGCCAAAATTCATGTGTAAAACCCATGACCTCTCAATCCAATGTGGCTTTGGAGATTCTTAGTACAAAGTAACAAGTCATCAACAGAGACGTCACTTAAAGAGCTCTCATTGGCCACCCCTTACAAGACAAAAGAAGCACAAATGAGAATCAAACCACAGATTGCCACGCTGGCAATCCGTGTGCTTATTTTGATCCAAGGGTTATGATTGGGCAGCTAATGATTGAAAGCAAATAAGGGCCATGATTAATGGACCGTCTAACAGACTTGGGGATCTATATTCTTCTTTCTCAGCTATAAATACAAGCATCTCCTCACTCACAAAATTATCGAGGAGTAGGAGTAGTTTAGTGTAGAATAGCTTAATTCTAGCTTATTTTGATTTTCCTGACTTTCAATTAAATTGTATTTCCTTTTTTAAGCAATGTAACTCAAGTTTGTTTAATAAAATTCAGTTTCATTTCATGACTTAATTCAAGCTATTTCTTAATGAAATTCTGTTTTTGTTAATGCCTTATTTCCACTCTCAAATTTACCTCAACTTATTTTTGGAAGGGAAGCCAGTAATGGATGGGCTTCCAGGACCTTACCAGCTTATCATTTGATAAGCTGGAGCTTGTTGATAGCTCAAAAGAGCATTTATAAGCCTTGTTTTGTGCAAAGGCAGTTGTAAGTCCTCTCTTTACCTTTTGAAGCTTTAAAATTGCATTTCTAGCTTAAATTGCTTATTACTTGCTTATTTCTATTTAAGGGAGCTTATTGTAGCTTATATTAGTAGGTTAATGCTTAATATTGTCATTTAATAGCTTATATCTTAGTTTGCTAGTTAATTTTACAAAACTGTCATAAAATCCAAAAATAATTAGCATAAGTAGATAGCTTATAATTCTGGCTTATTTGTTTGCTTAATCTTGTTCATTAGGTTTATTATAAGTTGTCTAGTATCTGGTAATTGATAAGTATTCATTAAATCTGAATTTCATAAGCTAAAAATGGGTTTAAGCCTTTTAAAGGGGTGTTTGGAACAAGGCAGCATTAACTCAGGTTAGTGCTGCCAAGGCCATTTGGTCCTTTGGATTGGTTTTAAATATCATTCTTGGGTTTATAAGTAAGGATTTAAGTGCTTTGTAGGTTTAATTCAAGTTATAATCAAATTTACTAGTAGTGGTTAAAAATCTGTTAGTATAAGCTAAGCTTTTTAAGCATTTCTTGTTCAAAGTAGTTCTAGCTGTTTTAGTTACTAAACTTGTTCTTGTTTCTAATGTTCAAATCATTATTCATTACCTTAGCCTGCATCTAGTTTATTTGAGTTTTGGTTCATTTGAGTGTCAACTGCATCAGCAGGAAAACAGACACGAAGTCCATTTTCAATCTCAATTTTTAGCTAGTTAAAGTAATTTTTAGCTTTTTAAATTTCATGCACAAGTAGTTCATAGGTTAGTTTATATAGGTTAGGGCTTATTTTGCTTTAAAAAGCTTATTTGATAATCTGTTTTCTAAGTTCAAAATATGTCCTTTGTCTTTTCCTTAAATTCCAAAAGTAGTAGTCTGTTTGCATTAGCTTTTTCTATAAGTTTTTTCTTAGCTTTTATAGATTTCAAAATGACTTTCAAAAGTTGTTTTAAATAGTTAGTAGTACTGGATTTTAAGTAGTATAAGCTAAAAGTCCATAAGGTTCCATATGCTTATCTAAATTTAAGCCCAAAGTTGCTATTCTGCCTTTTTGGTTTCCAGTTTTGATTTAAATGCTTATTTGAATTTTTTTTAGCTTATGGCTTATTCTTTCTGCTTGTTTCTAGCTCAAATTTGTTTATTAGATTAGTTATAGGACAGTAGTAGCTTATTTTACTTAGGCTTAAGTTTAATTTTTGTTTAATTTGTTTCCTTAGTTTTGAAAAAAGCCAAAATTTCCTTTAAGTCTGTCTGATTTTAAAAGCTGTTTCCTAGCTTATTTATTAGCTTTTATAAAAAGTTTCTTTTACAAAAATTGTTCCTTATTAGCTGTTTTACAACTTTGTTTTTATAATTTTAAAAAAAAATGCAAAAAGTTAAGTCATGGGGGTCGAACCCATGACCTAACTCTTAACACACACTCGTCCCACAAACACATACTCAAACCAGCGGCACCAGTAGGGCTATCTGTTATGATAGCCCTACACTTTACTTATAAACCCTTTTTCATTTCCATTTTCTAATTAAAAGCCATAGCTTATCATTAACTTTTAAGGGCTTTTCGTTTCCGCTTATTTTTGGTTACTATTTTTATAAAATCAAGCATACTTTTTTACACTTTCTGTAATTTTTCTAGATTTTTATAGTTTCATTTACTATTTTTAAATCATTTTTCTTTATTAAAAACTTTAAAAAATCATAAAAAATAGAAAAATAATAAAAAAAATAAATTTCTTTTTTATAAAATTTTCTTTTATCATAATTTAGGTTTAAAGATTAAATTTACGTTTGTAGGTTTAAATTTTAGCGTACTTGCTTATTTGTCGCGTTTCGTTTAATTCTCGTTAACGTTTTTTTTCATGTTTAGCTTTTAATTTCCTTATATGTTTACGTGCTTTACATATTTTATTCGTTTTTATAAGTAGTTTTAGAAAACAAATCAAAAATCTTCGAAACCATTCAAAACGCGCGATCACGGACTTAACTGATTCTCAATTCACGCTTCGTCAAGGAAAAACGACCCGGGAGGTTTTTGAGACAACTTTGGTTAAAAGTTTGTTTCTCAAACCCAACAGAAAATACTTACTATACTATTATTTGATATAATCCTTATATACTTATATATTTTATTTTATTATATTATATATATAGTGTGTTTGGACGCGTATCAACCATATATCACACTACCAATCCAGCCTTCCAATGACTTAAATTACCCTCCATGACGCACAATAAGAATAATAAATTTAAGCAGTAGAAACTTAAACTAGCAGTAGTAATAATGACTTAGCAATAGTAAATGAAAACCTTCCCCTCAAGTGGTGCATGTAACATATCCAAATGGTTAAACACTTTATCATATTCTTTCCCTGAAAGCAATATGTTAACCATCTCTTGACCAAAAGTAATAGAATCAACCATAAGAACTGTACGAAGAACTAACCAACAGTAGTAACGAATACCATGTAGTACCATCCATGAAGAGCAACACTAAAAATGACTAACAGTAGTAATCGATACCAAGCAGTAGTAACAATGAAGAGCAGCACTAATGGTTGAGCAGTAGTAAAAATACACTAGCAGTATTAACTACTAACTAGCAGTATTAACTTTTGTCGAGCAGTAGTAACCATGTATGAAGCAGTAGTAACTTCCAATCAGTATTAACATGATAACCACTTCAATAAACTTTCCACAAGAACCTGAACTCGAACTCTTAGCTTCCACTTTCATATCACCTTTACTGTGATTACACTTCGTATTCATCATCAACTTTTGAGGTTTTTAGAAATTAGGGTTTCCAAAAAAAATGATTTAAGAATTAAAACCCTAATTTTCACAAACATCTTTATCCTCTTCATTCCTCAATACCTTCTCTTTAATACCCAAGTGTTCAAAGAAAAACTTCCAATAACAATAACAAGAACACTATTAAAAACAATGATGAAAGAGAAGTAAAACCATACCAACTTCAACTTTTCTGCAGCAGATTTCAAAAATTTATATCTTTCAATTAAAAGCTCAGATTAAAGATCCCTCCTGATTTTGTTCATTTCGCGCTTCAAGAGATGGAAATTCATTCGATTATAATCCAAATCCAAACTCTTTTAATGAATCTCAAAATTTTTCAGACTACACTCCACAACCTCAGTACGAGACATACTTGTGCGAGTTATGTGGAAACAATTCTCATTATGACTATGATTGTCCACCACGATTCCCGCTTGTCTATAGGCAGGAATCGTGTTACAATCAAAACTATAATGATAATTTTTATTCACATAATTCATCAAGTTTTCTTTGTTGTAATAACTGCGGGGGTCCTCACTCGACTTTTCAGTGTCAACCAATGAACCATAATTTATCTAATTCTAATTCTTCTGGTTTTGACCAATTTTAACCCCCGCAGTATCCCGTCATTCATCATTCTCCTCAAGAAACGAGTGAAGAAATGTTGAAAGCTAGAGAAGACTTAATGAAAGCTATTCAAACCTTCTTAAGGAAGTTTAGTCGTATATCTTTTGGAGAAACACCAAAGGTTTTATTGATAGCTTGGGAGAGATTTGGCGAAATTAAGCATGCTTTTACGGACAAACAATATCAACAAGAAGATATTCAATAATTGATGAGTAAACTCCTTCAAGATGTGCGAAATATTAATGAGGAACTATCTGAATTTATTAATAGTCCAAGCTGGAATCGTCCGATCTTCTATGATGATGATGATGAGTATACTGTTATATGTAGAAAGCCTAAAGAAATCACGCCAGACTTACTGATCGAGGAGCCCGACAACTCTCTAAGTATGGGAGACGAGCATCTTAACATTATTCAGGAAACAGAAAAGACTAGTGTTGAGAACCTTGTCCTAATCTCAAGTGAGTTTAAGGGTATTTCCGAAGATATTTGTGATGTAGATGCCGAATGTGGATTTATTAACTCTTTGCTTAGTCGAGATAGTTCGATCACATCTCCTAAGATTGATTTTCTTCCCGAGGAGTTCGTCGGTGAACTCGATTTTATTGATCCAATTTTACCGGGAATTGATGAAGACGATTGTGATGAAGACGATTTTGATGACGAAGAAGGAGAAATTGTTGATGAAATTCTTCAAATAGAGGACGAGATTCTTCGTGAGAAATTATTAAACGTCAATCTTTTCATTGATAAGATCGAAGCGTTAAAACTCACTCCGTCTATTCCTTTTGTGCTTGAATATCCCTCCTCTTCTCCTATTACCGTTGTAGAGGAGGTTGATACATTTCTTGTTCTAGAAGACTCGATACCACCGGGTATTGAGAGTGATTTTGACTCGGAAGAGGATATTATTTTTCTTGACAGCTTGCTTAACGATAATATTTCTCTTCCCGGATATGAGTGTTTTACCTTCGACATTGAGCCCGATGCACCCGTGATAAACAATTTTGTATTGAGCTATTGGAAAACGAATGGTTTTGACCAGGGGGAGGTGAGATTGATGTTTTCTTAAACTATAAGTTGACGAATCCTTCATATTTGTCTTTGGACCTTTTCTTCCAGTATTCACCTACCTGTGGATTCTCCCTTACTTTCCTCCACCAAAAATAAGGACACCATTTTTGACCCCGGCATCTCCACTTAGAACCGGTGGCATCTCATCGGGATGGAACTTTCATGTGCTTAAATGTTTATCCAAACATTAATGAAAGCCCGATTGAGATTTTCTTCATCACACTTTCCCTAAGGACGAATGAATTCAGGGATCGAGTCAAGCTATGTGACTCGGTTACCAAAAATAAAGCGCTTCGTAGGAGGCACCCCATGCTTATCCTTCTATTTTCTTTCTTATTTATATTGTTATGTGAGGAGGCTTGTACTCTTCCGATTCTTGTTGTTTGTACTTGTGATTATTTGCAGGATTGACCTAAATTTTTCTGAAGACTCTCATGTTCGGTGTTTTGTCCCGGTTCACTTGAGCTTCCTAGCCTTTGCTTGCCATTAGTTTGGGGAAATCCGATATCCTAAAGATTATTATCGACTAACATTTATCTTTTAGCACACTTAATAAACGGCTTAAGATTTTGGTAATCCTTTCTTCAGGCTTGAGTTATGCATTCGACCTTTTTGAGTTCTAGTATGGGGTTTTTAAGTCTTAGGCTAGGAAACATTGAGGACAATGTTTAATTTTAGTATGGGGTAGTATATCTTTGATATAATCTTACCCACTTTTGCCCGTTGTTCTCACGTACCCCGTTTTCTCACCAAAATTTTCAAAAATATGAAAAAATTTAAAATTTCAAAAATAAAATAAGTGTTTTTGTCACAATTTTGACTTTCTTGCTAGGTAGAATAAGAATAAATTTTGACTCGATCAAGCGTGTTGAGCTCTAGCTTGTTCCTTAACTTTTAGGCTAAGCGTTCGCGAAAATTCACGAAAAACAAAAAATGATAGAGTTACGTATGAGTTGTATGCTAAACAAGGATTATTTGGAAATCTTAAGAGCTCATGTATGTAATTTGTGATTTTTTTCTCCCATAAGCTCTTAACCGGATTAATATACGTGCTGTTTTTAGAGATTAAACTTAAATCAACAATTTTTATGTAATATATAGCAAAAAATTTAGTCTTAGTTCAAACTTATACTTGAATTTTTCAAAAAGAAGTCTTCTCTATATAAAAAAAATGATGCTCTCTCTCTCTAATACTGCTCTCTCTCTCGCAGAAAAAAAATTAAATAAGAATAATAAAAAGTTGTTGATGATAAAAGTTTACTACCTCTTGCCGGCTCACAACCGATGTGGTAGTCTTCTAAAGAAAGCCCATAGTAAGAATAAAAATCCGAGACTGATAAAAGTTTGCTGCATCTTGCCGGCTCACAACCAATGTTGCAGCCTTCTAAAAGGTCGAGGGTTACAATTGTTAAGTGTGAATTAATAAATAGATCTCTTTTTGTTAAATTTAAATATGCTTTTGAACTTTGACTATTTCATTTTAAGTTTTTAAATAAGCTATGTATATACGGGAAACCTGAGAGTTTTTGAAACCTAAGGTCCGTGAGTCCCGATACTAGTCTCTATGGGGTGTCAAAAGCCTGGTCACTTAGCCGCAAGGTTGGGATGTGCCGAGACGAAAGTCGATACATAGGATGATCTCGCCTTCAAACTCATTATTCTTGGGTGGAACGTAAAGCATAGTATTTTGTAAAACGTTGATCCATGGTTGAAATTCAAAATAGCACATTCACCTAAGATATAATAATTGTCGGGAGTGAAAAGTTTACAAGTTGCAAATATGAGTAGTGTTAGCATCTTAACTGATATTTAGCTGTGATTTCGTTTTAAGCTTGGTTTGAAGCAAGTGAAAAGTCGGGGACGATGAATTTATCCTTTTTGGGGCATTCTCGGATCGAAATGCATCTTGTTCTATGATCCCTAACAGTTATGGAAATAACAAAAGTCGAAATATTCAAAGTTTACTTTAAAAAAATGAAAAAGTTTTATAAAAATGGGAAAATGGGGTGTTTTATAACTTGTGATTTCTTAACTCTCTCCACAAAAATCTTTTCTACTTTTCAAAGATTTAGTTTGGGGAAGTTTTGAGGTATTTGTTTTTAAAGCATATAATATTGTATGAGGACACACAATCGCTTAGTTTGGGGAATTTTGATATGTGTGAAAATACATATCCGTTTTATATCAAAAATGACCCATAAAAGACAAAATTATGCTTAAAATGCTTGTATATTGCTTGTTTTGTCTTTGTGATTGTGTAGGTACAGATAATACAAATATCGCAAGAAAACGGTCAAAGCCGAACAAACACGAACACGGGAAAGGAAAGAGTGTACAAAAGCCAGGGATTTAATAGCAAGAAAGGACAAAAGTCAACTCAAAGTCAACTCATAGTCAACATTGGTCAACTACCAGGAGACAAAACCTTTCAAAATTCCCAAAATGCCCTTAATGTTAAATCAAAATTCATAAAAAGCCCCTAAAACCCTAACACCATTATCTTTTTATTAATAAAAGATAACGGTCGTTAAATTCCTTATAAAACCAAATCCTTATAACCTGTTAACTTGTCTAAGCCCAAATCCAATATCCCAGGCCCAATCCCTTTTGTATAAGACCAAAGTCAACGAGTATAAGCCCCAGGTCAAAAGATATCAAACGCACCCTTTTATAATTTTAAACGCGCGAAATGTTGTTATTGTTTATCTTCTTCTTCAGTTTTACCTCACGTCAAAATCAAAGGGCAAATGAAAATTGAGGACGTGGCCAAGTAATTCAAGTGCTAAGGTCCAACATGGCAAAAGGAAACGTCACCAAAGCATTTGATTGGTCGAGACCCACAAGAATGACACGCGGCTATTGGAAAGAAACACACCAATCATTGGGATTTTATGCTAATTTACTCATAAAAGAAGCACAATGAGTCTGACATACAGAATGCCACGTTGGCAATCAGTGTGCTCACTCATTGAATCCAACGACTCAAATCAAGGATCCAATGATGAGAGAAGATTCAAGGGACAAAATCAAAGGGATAAAGGAGCGAGCTAGACTCCTAGAAGCATCTCTTGCAGGCTATAAAAAGCCCCTCACATTCACACACAAAGGAGAGCTAGTTTTTCATTTTTTTCAGCTTTTTAGATTTTAGCTTTTGAATTGTTCTTTAAAAATGTTTTAAGCTTAATGTTTGCTTAATGTAATCTTCTTTTCAGTATTGTAATCAACTTTCCATTAATAAAATTCGAGTTTACTCTTACTTTTCTCAAGTTCTGTTTTATATAAGACTTTACTAAATAAGTTGTTATTGTTCTTAAGCCTCTAATAAGCTGATCATAAGCTCTTCTCAAGTCTCTAAGCTTGGAATTGAGCTAAATTTAATCATTAATCTATTTAAACCTTTAAAATTAGCTAAATACCTATGCTATATGGATCTAGAGCTTTTGGATGATAAGCTTAACCTGGAAGAGCTTATGGGACTTAACTAGCTTATCCTTGTGATAAGCTAGAGCTTGTAGACAGCTCTTTGAGCAATTTGAGCCTTTGTTAAGCTAAGGCAATTGTAAGTTTTTTTTCCTTTTCTGTCTTAAGTTTTCCTAGCTTATAAATTGCTTAAACAGCTTATTTGTTGCTTAATAGTGCTTATTATTGTGTTGTTATGTTAATTGAGTGCTTTTGATTATCTGTTTTTGAAATCCATAGAGTAGATCTTAGTTTTCTTCATTTTGTCTTAAAAATCTTAAAATCCAAAAAAATAATTAAAGTCTGTTACAATCTATTTTCCCAACAATGGTTGATTAAGCTCTATTACTATTTCATAAGCTCATACTACTTTAAGCTACTAAAAGCTCTCTCAAATACTTGAATTCTAAATGGAATTGGATGGCTGCTTATAGAATTCAAGTATGTAATAGTGCTTGAGGGTCAAGCTTTTGGGTTTCGATAGTAGGTATTGGTATTAAGCTTATGCTATAAGCCTTAAGCAGACTTATTTATAAGCTCTATTAAGAGCAGACACCTTGTTTAGCTAAGGTGGGGGTACACTTTCTTTACATTTCTCTATGTTCTTTGCTGTCTCTAATACTTTAAGCTTATCTTTTTGGCTTAATAGCTTGATCTGCTATCAACATGCTTATTTTATATTTTATTAGCTTATTGATGTTTAATATAGTTGATTTATGCTTATTGGTTTGCTTGTTAGTTTAAATTTCTGTTTTCAAGTTATTGTTTCAAATCTGTCATGAAAATCCAAAAATATTAGCTTAGATTGTTAGCTTATTTGTCCTGCTTATTAGTTTGCTTAGATCTGCTTATTATATATGTTAGTTGCTAATTAAATTTCTGGTAATATTTAGAACTTTAGCCTAAAATCCTCAGTTTCATAAGCTAAAAGTAGGATTTGATGAATTTTAAAGGGGTTTGGCTCAAATAGTTCTAAACTTCAGATCAGTATGTTTGATGCCATTTAATCTTTTGGGATTCATTTCAAATTAATAACTAGTTTATGAGTATAGGACTTTGGATTTAAATAGGTTATAATCAAGTAAGTTGTAGTAGTTTAGATATCTGTTAGATATAGTAAGTGTTTAATCATTTTTAAGCTGATTGGTTTCTAGTTGTTATTATTGCCTTCTTTGCTCTTGTTTGAGTGTCTTAAAGTTGTTGAGACCAAGTTACTTAGCCTGCACTTGTGGTTTTGAGAGTTTTGGTTAAAATAGTTGTCAAATGCATCAGATAGGGAAAACAGCAAAAAGGCCTTTTTCTAGCTTAAAATTCAGTGGGTAAATTTAGAAATTAGGTCTTGATTTTTCGCACACAAGTAGTTTTTAGGTCAATCTTAATTTAGCTTTAGCTGTATTATCTCTTTTAAAAAGGATCATTAAGCTAATCTATTTTTTAGCTCATAATTAAGCATTGGGTTAGCCCAGTCCACTGTGTCCCTAAAAATGGGGGCATGACTGTTGTTACCAATGAGGAAAATGAGCTGATACCTACTAGGTTGGTAACAGATGGCGAGTTTGCATCGATTACCGAAAACTCAATGATTCAACTCGAAAGGACCATTTCCCGCTACCCTTTATGGACCAAATGCTCGAAAGACTATCCGGGAATGAGTATTATTGCTTCTTAGACGGATTCTCTGGCTATTTCCAGATCCCGATTGATCCCCTCGACCAAGAAAAAATGACTTTCACTTACCCCTACGAAACCTTTTCCTATCGTCGCATGCCATTCGGTTTATGCAACGCTCCAGGCACATTCCAACGGTGTATGGTTGCCATCTTTCACGATATGATCGAGAAAACCATGGAAGTTTTCATGGATGATTTCTCAGTTTTCGGTGATTCTTTCTCCTCCTGCTTGGCCCATTTAGACAAGATGCTTCAAAGGTGTGAAGACACCAATCTTTTCTTAAACTGGAAAAAATGTCATTTTATGGTCAAAGAGGGAATTATCCTCGGCCATAAAATTTCAAAAAACGGGATTAAGTTCGATAGGGCCAAGGTGGATGTGATTGCAAAGCTACCTCATCCAACTACCGTTAAGGGTATTCGGAGTTTTCTCAGTCACGCCGAATTCTACCGACGATTTATTTAGGATTTTTCCAAAATTGCCCGGTCGATGTCCCACCTTCTCGAGAAGGAAACTACGTTTATGTTTTCTATGGAATGTGTCGATGCATTTGAGACCTTAAAGCAAAAATTAACTGAAGCACCAATTCTAGTTGCCCCCGATTGGGACCTACCTTTTGAAATCATGTGTGATGCAAGTGACTTTGCGGTAGGTGCGGTCTTGGGGCAATGAAAGACCAAACAATTTCAACCAATACACTATGTAAGCAAGACTATGACTGACGCTCAAGCTCGCTATTCTACTACGGAAAAAGAGCTTTTAGCCGTAGTATATGCTTTCGAGAAATTTCGGCCATATCTTGTCTTGTTAAAGTCAATAGTGTACACAGACCACTCGGCTCTTAAGTATCTCCTTGCTAAGCAAGATGCTAAACCGAGATTGCTATGGTGGATTGTCCTCCTCCAAGAATTTGATGTCACTATTCGTGATAAAAAAGGAGCTGAGAATCTTGCCGCCGACCACTTGTCTAGACTTGAAAATCTTCACCAAGATGTTCTTGAGAAGAAGGAAATTACAGAAACATTTCCTCTTGAAACTCTTGGTATGGTGACTTTTCGTGGTAATGCTAATACCCTATGGTTTTCCGATCTTTCAAACTACCATGCGGGGAATTTTGTTGTGAAAGGGATGTCGTCCTAACAAAAGGAAAAATTCTTCAAAGATGTGAAGCATTACTTTTGGGACGACCCCTACTTGTTTAAGATATGTGCGGATCAAGTAATTCGGCGGTGTGTTTTTTCCCAAGAAGCCCATGACATCCTCATGGCTTGCCACGATGGTCCTACTGGTAGACATCACGGTGCCAACAACACTGCTAAGAAAGTCTTTGATGCCTGAAATGCCACAAAATGCAATCCAAGTTTGTGAGATCTTTGACATGTGGGGCATCAATTTTATAGGACCATTCCCGTCTTCACGAGGAAACAAGTATATACTCGTGGCCGTCGATTATTTGTCAAAATGGGTTGAAGCAAAGGCGCTCCCCACTAATGACGCCTGAGTTGTTTGCAAATTTCTCAAATCTCTCTTCGCCCGATTTGGAACTCCCCGTGCCATCATTAGTGATCGCGGTACCTATTTTTGCAATGACCAATTTTCAAAGGTCATGCTTAAATATAGGGTGACCCACCGACTTTCCACCGCGTATCATCCACAAACAAGTGGGCAAGTCAAAGTTTCTAATCATGGTTTGAAACGTATCCTAGAAAGGACCATAGGTGAAAACCGTGCTTCTTGGTCGGACAAGCTAGATGACACCTTATGGGCCTTCCGTACCGCGTTTAAAACACCCATCGGGTATACGCCTTACAAGCTTGTGTACGGGAAGGCTTGTCATCTCCCGATCGAACTAGAGCACAAGGCCTATTGGGCCCTGAAATATTGCAACTATGACCTTAAGACCGTGGGTGATCACCGAAAAGTTCAATTGAATGAATTAAATGAACTTCGTGATCAAGCCTACGAGAACTCTTTGATCTACAAAAAGAGAACAAAGAGACTTCATGACTCTAAGATCAAGAACCGCGTTTTCAACGTTGGTGATCGAGTCCTCCTCTTCAATTATCGACTTAAGATTTTCTCGGGCAAGCTCAAAACCCGCTGGACCGGACCATTCACCGTTGCTCAAGTTTTCCCTTATGGAACCGTTGAGTTATCTTCAACCAATGGACCAAACTTTAAGGTGAATGGTCATAGACTTAAGCACTACTTTAGAGAGGACATACCACCGATGGTTGTCCCGGATCTCTAAACTTTCCCTATGTCAAGCATAGCGACCATAAACAAGTGCTTTGTGGGAGGCAACCCATGCTTATCCTTCTATCTTCTTTCTATTTTCTTCTAACTGTGTAACGTGAGGAGGTGTGCCTCTTCCATTCTTGTGTGCTTGTGTTTTTTGTGGTTTATTGTTCGGGATTGTCCTGGATTTTTGAAGTCTCTCGTGCTCGCGGTTTTGTTATTCGATCACAAGAGCTTCACATCCTCAGCTTCATTTGGGAATCCAATATCCAAATCTTATCGACTAACGTTAATCTTTAGCATAATTCATAAACGACCTTAGATTGACGCAGAGACCCTTCTTAAAACATTGAGGATAATGTTCAGTTCTAGTATGGGGGAATCTATCGATTTGATTGTACCTGCAGCCGTTGTTTTCGCGTAAGCCCGTTTTTACCACCAAAATTCCAAAAAAATAAAAAAAATTTCAAAATTTTCAAAAATAAAATAAGTGTTTTGTCACAATGTTCGACTTTCCTGTAGGATAGAATAAGATTAAATTTTGACTCAATCGAGCGTGTTGAGCTCTAGCTTGTTCCTTAACTTTTTAGACTAAGCATTCGCGAATTTGCAAAGAACGAAAAATGATAGTGTTAATTACAAGTCGGATGCTAAGCAAGTATTATTTGGAAATATTAAGAGCTCATAAGTGTAATTTATCGCTTTTTCTCCCGTAAGCTCCTAACCGGACTAATAATAAGTGCTATTTTCGGAAACTAAACTTAAATCGACAATTTTTGAATTCGAAGCTTTATTAATGTTAGTAACATTAATTTAATTAATCTTAGTTCAGCTATATACTTTAATTTTCTAAAAAAAAATTTTCTCTATATCGTGGTAATATAAAAAATATATATGTATGTCATGTGAATAATATAAACTGTGGGCTGATAAAAGTTTGTTGCATCTTGCCGGCTCACAACAGATGTTGCAGCCTTCAAAAAGGTTGAGGATTACCGTTGCTTAAATAATTGTATAAATGTTAAGTGTTATGCTTGAATAAATATAGGGAAAATCTCTTTTTCTTTAATTTAAATATATTTTTGAACTAAGACTAATTTGTTTTAGTTATAGTATCTCTTTGTATAAACGAAAAGTCCAAGGGTTTTAAATCCGAAGGTCCGTGAGTCCCGATACTAGTCTTTGTGAGGTGTCAAAAGCCTGGTTACTTAGCCGTAAGGTTAGGATGTGCCAAGACGAAAGTCGCTACATGGGATGATCTCTCCTTTAAACTCATTCTCCTTGGGTGGAACGTGAAGCATAAAAATATTGCAACTTTCTAAAAGTGTTGATCCATGGTTGAAATTTGAAATTAGCACACTCACATGATATATAATAATTGTCGGGAGTGAAAAGTTCACAAATTGCAAATATGAGTAGTGTTAGCATCCTTAACTTGTACTTAACGGTGATTTCGTTTTAAGCTTAATTTGGACAAGTGAAAAGTCGGGGACGATGAATTTATCCTTTTTGGGCATTTTAGGATTAAAATGCTTCTTATTCCGTGACGTAAAAAATTATAAAAATAATGAAAGTCCGAACATGTTAGTTAATTGAGAAAAAAAATACAAAAATATTAGTTGTAGTTAGTGTAAATAAAAAAATGGTGAAAATGGGACTTGTCGAAGCTATTGATCCTTTATTTCCCTTTGGCAAACACTTTGCTACTTTTCGAGGTTATTAGTCGAGGGGGATTTAGGGTCTTAATTTTCTTAAGTGTTTAATTATAGCATTGCGTGAGGACACGACAATATCTTAGTATGGGGGATTTTCGTATGTGCTTAATTACACATACCTTTGACCATTAAAACGAGCTAAAATGACCAAAAACATACCAAAAATACATTGTATTTGTGTGTTTTGCATTTATGTTGTGCAGGAAACGGATATCAAAGAAAAAGACACAAAGCGAAGCCAAAAGAACAAAATCGAGCACGGGACTGGAAAGAGCGTGAAAGGACTAAGTCAAAGAAAGTCAAAGTCAATAAAAGTCAACCCCGATAAAGTCAGAGTCAAACCGAAATCGAAACCAAAGAAAACTTATCAGGCCAACCCGACCCATTTTATTGGGCCAAGTCGGCCCAATAAGCTTTCAAGTACAAGGCTTAAATAAGCCTTGTACAAATTTAGGCTTATACATTAAATCTGCCAAGTCAAATCCAAAATAATAAAAAGCCCAAAACCATAACTGGCCCAACAAAACAACCCAACAGACTTAACCGCCTGTTAATAAGGCTGTTAAACCTTGTTACACAGTTAGTCCTCCAAGGACCATGGTTGCAACACCACTTCACAAACTGATGGACCATTTTTGTCAACTTCATAAAATGATTTTATCAAAAGATAAAAAAGCGCTCCAAACATTGTTTGGCTGTCTCCCCCACCTCTTTTATCCCTGCAACTCGATTATTCAGTGGGTAAAACCTCACCCTCACCCCCACTAACACCCCTACTCACATGATTCCATGCCATGTTGGCAATCCTATACTTTTTTCATTGGTTAAAAACAAAATCGAAGGTTGTGATGATATTCAAAGAAGCACAAATATGGAATCAAGGGCTAGGATGACTTTGGATTTTGTCTCACACAAGAAACACACCTCTGTTTGCTCTTACAAAAGAAGCACAGCTGGAAGAACCAAGATTGAAGCTTTTTAGCTATAAATAGGGCCCTTGTAACCCATTAGGAAGGGGATATATTTTTTCTAGTCTTTTACAGTATTGTAGTTAAAATTTAACTTGTTGTAGTCTTTATCTTTTAAGTCTTGTAACTGTTTATGATCTAATGAAATTCTAAAGTTTTTTAAGTTAAAAATTCTGTTTTTAAGCTTTAAACTCTAAGGTTGTTAAATTGTTCTAAGAAGCTCTCATAAGCTCTAAATACTACAATCTGCTTTTACTTAAACTGTATAAGCTTCTTCATTGCTTAGAAAGTTTAAGCTCATTTGCATTCATAAATCACAAAAATAAGCTTTTGGAGCATGGCATATAATGGATGGCCATGGGTTAGAACCTCATGGGAGGTGTTAGGACAATGATTTGGCTAAGTTTAATTCAATCACAAAAGCTTGGATCCTTGTAAGTCTTCATTTTCCATTTTTAGTTTATTTTTATGCATTTACTGTTCATCAGCTTATTCCTGCTTATGTGTGCTTATTTCTGGCTTATTTATGCTTAATATGTCTTATTGATGCTTATTGGTTCCTGTTCAAAGCATACCTTAATATGTTTTTAGCTTAAAACCTATTTTTAAGATTTAAAAGGGTGTTTGGGATAACAGCCCAAAGTGGGTCAAAATGGTTTTTAAAACCATTGGGTCACTTGGCCAAGTTGTGCAAGCATTTTTACATCATTTTCAATCTAATATTATAAAAATTTAAAGTATAAAAAAGTTTTTTAAATTTTTATCTAATAAGTCTCTTTGAAACCTGTTAGACCCCAAAACATTTAAAGAGCTTATTTGATGAGACATGTTAAACAGCTTTTAAGCCTTAGTTTTGTGTCCATTAATGTGTCCAATTGCAGTTAATATTACCCTTTTATATACTGTGTATCTATTAAAATTTTACATTTCAGCAAAGTGTTTTTCAAGTATAAAAACTCTCTTTTTCAATTTCAGTTTTAAGTTAGCAAAAATTATTTTTAGCTCCTGAATTTTTGAGCATAAGCTCATTGGAAGTCATGCTCTATTTGTTTTAACTTAGTTTTCAATTTCAAGCTTATTTTCTAGCTTATTCATAGGCCTGCTCTTTGTCCCTTTTTCTCTAAGAAAAACCAAAAAAATAGCCATCCTTTGTGGACAGCCCCTTTCTTAAGCCCTTTTCATGGCTTAATTGAGTTTCAAATTCAAAAGTATTTACAGTTTTAGAAAGCTTATAGGATAAGCTTTAAGGTCATATAAGCCCTTAAGACATAAGGATCCATTTTGTGGCTTATTTTTAAGCCCAAAAGTGGCCCCTCTGGCTATGTGGCCTGCAGTTTTAAGCCATTTGGCTTATTGGCTTTTTAGTGCTTATTGGCTTGTTTTTCTTGGCTTATTTTTGCTCAAATTTGCTCCATTAGTGTAAATTGTATTTGTGTTTAGCTAATTCTCTTTTTGGTTGCTTATTTGTCCTAAAAATGCTCACAGTACTTTGAAGGCTATGTTTAAAAAAGCCATTCTGCCATCTTTTTGGCTTATTTCTGGGCTTATTATTGCTTTTCAAAAATAAATTTAAGTTTTAAAGTTGCTTATTTTTAGGTGTTTTATAAGTTTATAAAAAAAATTCAAAAAAAAGCAAAAGGGGAAAGTGGAAGTCCAAGGTGAGCAGGGCTCGAACCCTGGACTTCAACACCTTCAACCCTTTGAACACACACACTCTACCGCTGTGCTACAATAGCTCATCCGGTAGAGTTTGTGTTTACTCTATATTTAACACATTTTTGAGCTCTTATACTTATTAATAAGCCGTAGCTTATTTTTAGCTTTTCGTGGCTTATTTGATAAGCGTTCTTTAACACTTATTTTTCCTGCATTCTAGATAACTTTTAGAACTTTCTTGCATTTTTTCAAATTTTTCCTCTTTTATTTGTTATTTTTAATTATTTTTCGAAAAAAAAAAAAAAGGAAATAAAATAAATTAAAAGAGGGAAAAAGCAAAAATTTAGAAAATCAATTAAAAATAGTTAAAATAATCAGAAAAATACAAAAATATAGTTTTTAGATTTAGAATAAATAGTTTTAGGTTTACAAAGTTTAAAATCTTTTTCATCACTTTTAGATTTTAAATTTCATTTTTACCTTTTTAAATTAATTTTAGAAAATAGATTTTTATTATAAAAAAATAGTGGAAAATACTTTTTTGAGTTTTTATCACATTTTAGACTTTTCTAAAGTAGAAAATCATTTTTAGAATTTTTAGGAATTAATTTGCTATTTTCTAGGATTTTTAATAGGTTAAATTAGTTTTTAATTCATACAAATAATAAAAAAGTCAAAAAAATACAATTTCTTTTTAGAAAATTGCCATGAGGGTCTCGTTAGCCCTCCTCACGATCTTAGTTATTTCAGTCGGATCTTTGAAGCATGCTCTTCTTGTCGAGAATCTAGTTGCAAACTGGAGTCTGAGTTCCGCCCACCCATCAATGCTGCCGTTCAGAAGGTTCTCAAACCACCCCTAGCACTTCCGTCCAAAGTTTGTTGGAACACACGGTACCACACAGGCATGGGCCATTCGCCTGAGTTTACCGCATATGAGAAACGACTAAGATGGTCTTCCGTGTCAGTTGCTCCGTCATACAACCTGATGTTCGCCGACATCTTAAACTCTAGGCCAGCGAACTCTATTATCCTTCGAGTCAAGGGAGTCTTTACCGCTTCCTTGAAGGGTTTCTTCAGATCAGCGTCCACTACTGTCCCTGTTACAACCGTCTGAACCCTCGGTTGATCCTCTGTGTGTTAGGAATATGAAATTCCTAGAAAAGTCTCGGCCACTTCATAGATATCGGTAGATGGCTCGTATAGCAATATTTGGAAACTTAGTGGGCTAGTTAGTCCAAGGCCCATGGAAAGCCCATGCAAGCCAAGGCCCAACCGGCCACTCACTAAGTATAAATACACTCTCCACACATGGAGAAGGTGTTGGTTGGTTTTGTATTCTCATTTCATTTATGCATTATATGTTTCTTACTTTCTCTCTCTAGAATACATCCTTCCTTCCACTTTCTCTCACTAAGTTCCTACTCATTTCATATCAAAGATTACTTGTATTCTTCAATTGATATCAGAGCCATGGAGTGGTGTGTTTAGTTTTTTGTGTTAAAGTGTTCTTTTTGGTTCGTTTGTTGTTGCAAAAAATCGTCCTTTATTTTTTTTCTTTTTTGATTCCAAAGCTATTGTGTACACTAATGGATTATTTACCTTGGTAAATCTGATCTAGTATCTTTAAAATATAGGTGTACAAGCTTTGAATCTAGAAAAATATCATTTTTGGTCATCTTTTGTGTTCAAAACCTTTCTAAAGAACAAAATCTTGATTTTAATTTTTCGGCTTAAAAACCTTAAAGTTTTTATTTTTCTTGTTCCTATAGGGTTAGTAACACTAGTTGTACAAGTATTTTTGCAAAACAATCATCAAAAAGGTGTCTTTTTGTGTTTTTAAGTTTTTAGGTTTCGTAGTAGTAGAAGTCGAACAACTGAAGTCAAACAACTGATTCGAACAACTCAAGTCGAACAACTGAGTCGAACAACTCAAGTCGAACAACTGAGTCGAACAACTCAAGTCGAACAACTAAGTCGAACAACTCGAAGTCGAACAACTTGTTTTGTATTGAAACCGAACAACTTGTCTTAAGAGGAAATCGAACAACTCAGTTGAAACCGAACAACTCGATTTAGTTGAAACCGAAGAACCTAACTGAAGTGGAAACCGAACAACTCGACCACATCAGTGGAAACCGAACAACCCTACTTCAGTGGAAACCGAACAACCTTGTTTCAGTGGAAACCAAACAATCCTACTTCAGTGGAAACCGAACAATTCACTAATTGAAACCGAACAACTCAAGTTTTCAAAATACAAGGTTTAATTCGTCTGACTTGTCAAGACTCTTTGACTTGTAAAATCCCGTGAAACATTAACTTGTTTTTCCCGGTTTTGTCAAGAATTGTAAAATCCCGTGTAGTTTAAGGATTTAAACACTTAAAAGGCAACTTAATTAAACACAATTTCTTTCTACCACCGTTCGATCAACCAAGTAATCTTTTAACATACAAATTTCTCAATGACGACTCTAGCTGACAAAGCAATTCTTTCGGGTGCTGACAATCGTCCACCAATGCTGGAAAAGGATATGTATGATTCTTGGAAAAGCATAATGGAACTATACATGCTGAATAGACAAAATGGACGAATGATCCTTGAATCCGTTGAAAGTGGTCCACTCATTTGGCCTTCAATTGTGGAAAATGGAGTTACAAGGCCAAAGAAATATTCTGAGTTATCTGCTACGGAAGCACTTCAAGCTGATTGTGATATCAAGGCAACAAATATCATTCTCCAAGGATTACCACCAGAGGTCTATGCATTGGTTAGCAATCATAAAGTCGCCAAGGAACTTTGGGAAAGAATCCAACTTCTAATGCAAGGAACTTCACTGACGAAACAGGAAAGGGAGTGTAAGCTTTATGATGAATTCGATAAGTTTGCTTATAAGAATGGGGAATCACTTTGTGACTTCTACTTGATATTTTCACTGCTACTCAATGACATGAACATCTACAACATAAAATTGGAACAATTTCAAGTGAACACAAAGTTTTTGAATACCCTTCCTCCTGAATGGAGCAAATTTGTGACAGATGTCAAACTGGTTCGAGATTTGCACACAACTAACATCGATCAGCTTTATGCTTATTTGGGAAAACATGAATTTCATGCAAATAAGGTTTGTTTAATGCATGAACGCAATTCAGATCTGCTTTCTTTGGTTGTAACTCATCAGATGACCCAGTCTCCTTATCAAACTCATCAAAATTCATACCAAAACACTTAATTTCAACCACAAGTTTCATCATATCAGTCTCCACAGTATGGTTCACCTTATCGGTCTCAACAATACTCAACTCATCAATCATCAACACCTCTTTCAATCACTTATCCATCCAATGATTATCAGTCATCAATTCACCACAACATTTATTCTCTATCATCATCTATACCTCAATTAGAATATCCTTCCTCAGTTGATCAACAATCTGAATTTTCCCAACAAGAATTAGGTTTAATTGTTCCAGTATTCCAGAAAGGTGATGATCCCATTGATACCATCAATTACATGATGTCATTTTTGACTGTTGTCGTCACTTTTCGTTATCCCACTACCAATAACCAGCTGAGAAACTTGTCAAACCCTAGGCAACAAACTACCATTAATAATGGAAAAGTAACATTACAACCAATTCAGGGGAGACAAACTTCTATAGCTGCGGGTACTTCAAGGACTTATACTCCGGGAGCAAGTGGAAACAATTCTGGAAAACAAAGAACAGTTATCTGCTACAACTGCAAAGGGGAAGGCCACATGTCCAAACAGTGCACCAAATCAAATAGGAAAAGGGATGATTCGTGGTTTAAGGATAAAGTGTTGTTGGTTCAAGCTCAAGCAAGTGCTCAAATTTTACATGATGAGGAACTCGCATTTTTGGCAGATCCAGGAATTCCAGAAGGTCAAGCCACACAGACTGTCATAACTCATAATGCTGCTTATCAAGCTGATGATTTGGATGCATATGACTCTGATTGTGATGAACTTAACACTGCCAAAGTTGCTCTCATGGCGAATTTATCTCACTATGGTTCAGACGCTCTTTCTGAGGTACACAATCATGATAATGTGAATAATGATATGACTAATCAAGTTGTGCAGGCTATGCCGTCTTCTGAACAGTCAAATGTTGTGAACCATTCAGAGACTGAAATAACCAGTGATAGCAATATCATTCCTTATTCTTAGTATCTGATTGAATCACAACAGGTAGCTGTTTAAAATTATAAATCTTCTGCACAATAAGATGATTTGATATTATCTGTGATTGAACAACTAAAAACCCAAGTAGTTCATTGTACCAAGACGAATCTGGAAAATAAAAGTGTCAATGATACTTTAACTGCTGAGCTTGAAAGATATAAGGAACAAGTCAAAGTGTTGAAAGAAGGACAAAACGTTGATTTAAAGAGTCAAGATAACGTTTCAGATTCATGTGCACAGTCTGTAGAGATTGATCATCTTAAACGAACTCTTTCAGAACATTTAAAAGAAAAGGAATCTTTATTGCAAACGGTTACACTTCTCAAAAATGATTTTAAGAAAGAAGAATCTAGAAACCTTGATAGGGAAATAGCCTTAGAAAAGCAGATCAAACACCTAGATAATATCATTTTTAAAAGAGATCAATCTGCACAAACTGTTCACATGTTGACGAAACCTCAGTTTTTCTATGATAATACCACTAAACAAGCTCTAGGTTTTCAAAATCCTTTCT
The DNA here is from genome assembly GCA_026074375.1 of Tanacetum coccineum. Lineage (NCBI taxonomy): Eukaryota > Viridiplantae > Streptophyta > Magnoliopsida > Asterales > Asteraceae > Tanacetum > Tanacetum coccineum. The sequence continues at coordinate 37,048 of BQNB010007276.1, read as the reverse complement.
ATCTGAAGAAAGCTCAGCAGTTGGAACCTATGCTATATGTTGGTGATATAATTCAGAAAACCAATCCTATTGTGATCCCTGACTCAGAAGAGACCTTAACACTTGCTGAAGAGAGTCGTTCAAAAATGCTTTTAAAACATAAGGATAATATGATGCAAGAAAAGATAAAACAAATTGATACCACACCAATCGATTATGCTGCTCTTAATAAACTTTATAAAGATTTTGAAACACGGTTTGTTCCACAAACTGAATTATCTGCTGAACAAGCCTTTTGGTCGCATAACTCTGTGAGTTCCTCAGAACCCGATCTTTCTGATAGACCCACCAATGTTGAGGTTCCTAAAGAACTTCCAAAAGTCAGCATGGTTAATACGAGTTTGAAGAAACTTAAATACCATCTTGCTAACTTTGATGTGGTAGTCAAAGAAAGAACCACGCCCACAGCTATCACTGAGGGCACGTGGGGTTTCGAACATACAAAAGCTTGTTTTAGGGATGAAATAATTCCATTTGTAAAAGCTCTGAAGGACTTATTTAGTACATTCAACCAACAATTGGTTGATGAACTTGCTGAAGTCCAAAATGTCTTCTATCAAATGGAACAGGCTATGGAACAACATCGTGTAGAGTCAAAAACATTTGAAGTTAAAATGAATCAAGCTTTGAACGAAAATGAACGACTCTTGGAACAAGTGATGAGCAAAGATATTGTGAACTTGATTGTAAATTCCTCTATGGATTTTGCCTCTGTGAATGTGCATGAATGTGAAAAGTGTCTCAAACTTGAGACTGAGCTTCAAAAGGATTTTGTTGAAAAAGAGATTTACGATAAACTGTTCAAAAGGTTTACCACTCTTGAAAAACATTGCATTTCGTTAGAAGTTGATACTCAACTTAATCAGGAAATTTTTCAAAGGGACAATTCTATTTCAAATCAAAGTGCTCCAAGTTTTGATCAATTGTTTGAATTAAATGAATTGAAAGCTCAGTCCCAAGAGAAAGACATGGTCATAAAGAAGTTGAAAGAGAGAATTAAATCTCTCAGTGGAAATATGGATAAGGATAAGATCAAACAGGACTTAGAAGAGATTGAAACCATAAATATTGAATTGGATCATAGGGTGACAAAGCTTATTGCTGAGAATGAGCATTTGAAACAGACCTATAAGCAACTTTATGACTCGATTAAACCAGCACGTGTTCGATCAAAAGAACAATGTGCTGACTTAACTAATCAAGTCAATCTAAAGTCTGTGGAAATTTCTGATTTAAATGCTTGTCTTCAGGAAAAAGTTTTGGTAATTACAACTCTCAAGGATGAATTGAGGAAACTCAAAGGAAAAGATTTAGCTAATAATGAAGTTACACATCATCCTAGTGATCCAGAGATTAATACGGAACCAATAACCCCTAAATTGTTGAACAAAAGGTCAGCTCACTCTGCCTATATTAAGCACACTCAGGAAGAAGCTGCAGTTCTTAGGGATCTAGTCGATCATATTAAAGCAAACTATCCCCTAGATCCAACCTTAGAATCTGCCTGTAAGTATACTAAACTAATTCAGGAGTTGCTTTCAAAAATCAGTAAAACCTGCCCTAGTATCAACAATTCCGGAGAACAATTAGTGGCTGTGACCCCAATGAATAAAGTCAAAAGAGTTAGATTCACTGAGCCCGTCACATCCTCAAGAAACACAATCACAAAAAAGGCCTCTACATCAAACCTAGCTTCTAACAAACCTATGTTGTCTTCTACAGGAGTAAAACCATCTACTAGTGCTAGCGGATCACAGCCTTCAGGCAATACAAAGAAAGATAAGATTCTGCAAACACAAAGTAGTACTCAGATGAATAAAGTAGAAGCCCACCCTAGGAAAGTTAAATCTAGTTTGAAAAATAAAGATCATGTTGTTGCACCTAAAGGAACTGCTCATGTGCAGCATTCCAAGCTTAATGCTAATTCTGAACTTAAATGTGTTAAGTGTAATGGTTGCATGCTTTCTGATAATCATGATTTGTGTGTTCTTGATTATATCAATAATGTGAATGCTCGTGCAAAATCTAAATCTGCTAAGAAACAAACAAAGAGAAAAGTTTGGAAACCAACAGGAAAGATGTTTACAACTATTGGATATATCTAGAGACCTACTGGTCGGACCTTCACTATCGTAGGAAATGCGTGCCCTTTAACTAGGATTACCACTACTACTGAAGCGCCCCTTAGGAAACTAGTTTTTCTAGATAATGAAACATCTAAACCTGCTGTAACATTGGTCTATTCACAGAAACCTAGGAACTCTAAAACTACTATTCCTGTTAGCAAATCTAAGGTTCTTCAATCTGTATTTCTCCGTCCAAGCACTCTTTAGTATTACTTCAACTTTCTTTCTAAGTTACGAAAGTCTTTGCTTCAATATTTGAGTATGAAACAAGTGCGCAGATACATAATGTAACTTGATCTTGTGTGGTTGGTGATTGTCAGGTGTTGTGTTGTCTTAGCTTCCCCATCTAAACCAGCATTCCTTTCTTGAGTAGATTTAAGAACTTTCTTGCAAGCCGCAATCAAGCAAGTCTTAATGTATAAAGTCCCAGATATCCGAATTGCACAGTTACACCTTTCAAGATTTGTGACCACAAAACCAAGTTAATTAAGTCCTGGATGAGCGCATTTCTCTCTTCAGGGATATGGATGATCTATAAATTGCAACATCAACAGTCATATAAGTATGGATGTCACAATTATTCCCTCTAAGTAGTCGAAATGAACAACACCTAGTCAACTAAGTCCCAATGTACTCATTTCTTTTTGTAGAATTACTAATGACTAAGTTGTGCAGTCTAAATATGTGTATCTCTTTAATCAAATACGTCATAATTATTTTAAGAATAAGCTTAGGGATGACTTTGTGGAAGCATTAATGAAACTCAAAAGTACTTGGTCTTACGTTTTAAATAATTATACTCCTAAACCACTCCCCGGGACTCAAATTGATGAATAATGGCTTATGACGAGATGTCTCTTCCACCATGTGATTGAAATAGTGCACCCGAAAATTCAAAAAGGCCTAAAATTAAAAGAAGCTAACCTCAAAAGACAAAAGAAGCTAACCTTCAAAAGAAGGCCATTGACACTATAAGTATAGGATCTGCTTCTCCTTTCCCCCATTGCTGGTTTTGACACGTCGGAATATAGCAAATACCTTATTCGCATACATATTCGTGATCGTGTTTGAAAATGATTATTAAGCATAAATCATCAAATACCTTTTCGTGAGAATAAACTTCAAGGATTTTAAAACTTGAAGTATTTCTATAGCATTCATAAGTCTTTTACACATACTATGAGGTGTTGGCTACTATTGATCGTATGTAGTTTAAGGAATGAATTTACTATGTCTCAAAATTGCAAATAAGTCCTATAAAGATTTAAACAAATGGGACATCTAATGCTCTTGATGTTAATATAAATAACTCCCCTTGAACATTGTTATAATTCATGTTATCAAAAATTTATACGTTATTCAGTGTCTTATTTTAAAAGACCATTTTAAAAGATTATCTTGATGACAATTTCTCCCTCAAATAATGACCCATTTTCTAGTTAAAGTGTTGTTGTATTGTTTGGTGGCTCGATTGTCTTTGAAAATCTTTTTGTGATTATGAAAACACTGATTCATTTTGAAGACAAAAAACTTGTTTACCAACAATGTAAATAAGATTTTCTCTTATTTTGAACATAAGCACACTGACACATACACTTATGTATATAGGAAGCCGGGTTTTGGGTGCAAAGTAAAGAACATAGCCTTTGCATGGTCATAAAGTAGACCATGCCAGAGAATAAATTCCCGTTGAGAGGTCAAGTTTCCTTTTTGACGGAATACTTGCCTTTAAGATGATGTTCGGGTTACTATCTGAAATAATAGCAAGCCATTTGGCATGTTTTGCAAACATTTGCTAAGTCTGGCTCGAACTTAATTTACTCAGCGCATCGTATCATTATTGAATGACAATTTCTAGAGACGTAAATGTTATCGATATTCAGAAGACATGCCTTTATTTACCTCTTTTTATATTTTTGTTCATTTTTTTGAAATTTTTTTCTTTGGTTTGAGATTTTATATTTTTGCTATTTGCTTGTTTATAAAAGTTTTTGAAAAATGAAAAATCTTTTTGGTTTTTTTTATGGTTTATATATATATGCATATTATACAGGATATTTGAATAGGTACCACCACTATTCATCAACTTCATCTGCCAATTGTTTCAGAGTCTCCGGCGTAAAACTTCGCATTCCTAGCTTGTTGATCAGAAATTTAATTCTTTCTCGGCCAAGAGTTTTAGTGAAGATGTCCGCCAGTTGATACTCCGTATTGACAAAGTAAAGTTTAATCACCCCATTCTCAACATGCTCCTTGATAAAGTAAAATCTGATGTCTATATGCTTCGATTTGGAATGTTGAACGTTGTTGCAGCATAAACCAATAGCGCTTTTGTTATCACAGTACATTGGAATTTTGTTGAAACCAAAGCCATAGTCGGTAATTGTGATCTCATACAAAATGTTTTGACGCACAACAGCCAGACATAGCAATATATTCAGCTTCTGTACTGGATATTGCAGCGCTTTTGCCTTTTTGATACCAATTATAAGTCTATTCTCCCAAAAAATTGTACTACCAGATGATGCGACGAGTGTGTATTGACAACCAGCATGATCCGCATCTGCAAATGCTGTTAGAGCAATTGAAGAATCCTTCGAATACTATAGTCCCCGATTAACGGTTCCTCTTAGATACTGAAAGATCCTTTTTACTGCATGTAAGTGCTTTTTGGTAGGCCAAGCCTGATACCGAGCACACATGCATATAGCAAATTGTAGGTCAGGTCTACTGGCTGTGAGATAAAGGAGGGTTCCTATCATACCATGATAGTGTTACTGATAAATGGCTTTCCCCTTCTTTATCCTCATCAGTTTGGATTCTCCCACCTATAGGGAGTATTCCATGGGTCAAAGAGTCAAACACCGTATTTCTTAAGGATTCAAGGGCATATTTTGACTGGTTAATAAAGATGCCTCTGGGACTTTGAGAAATCTGTAGTTCTAAGAAAAATGAGATTTTGCCCATTATTGACATCTTAAATTTTGAACACATGATTTTAGAAAATAGGTCACAAAGTTCAGGCGTAGATGCAGCAAAGTTAGTTCATCGACTTAGATTTGTACACAGATAGTTGTTTCATTGACGTCATCTGCAGTATGACAATGTGGGATCCACTGATCCTTTGGAGAAGTTTGGGATTTCAAGAACGAAGCACATGTCATACACGCGCGTGGAGCTTGTTTCAACTCATAAAGTGGCTTCTTAATGCTTGTTACGTGATTTATTTATCTTTTCCACAAACCATCCGGTCTGGCTAAATCATAAACCTGTTCTTCTGTTTACCATTAGATACGCAGTCTTCACTCCATTTTGGTAGACGGGGGGCCATTTCATGTATGAGAACAAATGCGTGAAAAATCCTTATATCTCTAATCTTGCAACTACGGAGCATAAGAAAAAACTATTCAAAATCATTGTCCACCTCTTGACAGGTAACCACGAGCAAATAACCACCAAAATGCTTTGTTCTTTAGTTATATCCTCCAGTCGTCTAGTTTCACTTTGTAGATCCACTTCAAAGTAATAACCATAACTTTTTCTTGTTGGGGTACTGTAGCTTCCCATACTGCAAGTGTTGGAACTCATTGACTTTCTTCTTGCATTGCTTCAATGCCAACACAGCTTGAGTCAAAAGCTTCTTTATACGTATTGGGTTAAACAGCGTTCAACAGCAGTAAGGAAAGCATCGTAGTAACAGAAAAGAGCTTGCTCATGTAATTGCAGCCGTGTGGAAACTAGTCTAGCGAGTTCACCGATTATATTTTCAAGTGGATGATCCTTATTCCATTTGTTATTGTGTTCAGAAATTTAGTGATCATGATGCACAATTGTATGAATAGAATCCAACGATGAGGATTGATCAGAAGAAACTTCTGGAATTGAAATACCAAAGTACGGATCATTACCCATATGTGCAACTTCAATATCATGATTTTCTTCTTCAACATCGTTAGGAATGATGGGAGGTTGGGTATCGGGTGTTGTTTGAGAGTTACTTGGTGATGGTGCATCTTGGTCAATTGTAGTTGAGGAAGGTGAACCGGTTGATACAGCGGGTTCTGGAGCTATTACTTCATTAATTAGAGCAACGACTTCAGGGGTTGGGTGATCAACACTAGGTGGAGGATTGAGTAATTCGTCGAACAATGGTTGAACCAACATATCATAGTCAATTCTCAAAGGTGGTACAAACGGTATTGAAGGAGAAGGGTTTGGCACGAGTCCTGAACTGATTGTTACAGGAGTCATTTCATGAAGTGCAGGTCCTGAACTGCTATTTTTAGAAGCCATTGCAGTCAGCTTATCAAAATCTACATGAATTGTTTCAATGATTCGTCTGCTACGTCGGTTGTAAATTCAAAATGCTTTCTTCGTGGGTGCATAACCAATGAAAATACCAATATCAGCCTTTGATTGTAACTTGCTCAAATTCTCACTATCATTCGTTAGATAGCAGAGTGCACCAAATACATGGAAGAAAGATAAGTCAGGAAGTTTGTCATGTAAAAGCTCATATGGTGTTTTGCCGTGATGAAGGCGTATGATGGAACGATTTTGGGTGTAGCATGCAGTAGCCACTGCTTTAGCCCATAGAAATAACGGAGCTTTTGCATAAATCAACATTGTACGAGCAGCTTCAATTAGTGTATGATTCCGTCTTTCAATGACACCATTTTGCTGTGGAGAGAGAACTACAGATGTTTCGTAAGAGATACCATCCTTCTCATAATATTCACGCAATGTTTGATTAACAAATTCAGTTCCATTATCTGTTCTGATGCGTCAGACAGGTACTTTAAGTCGCAGTTGGATCATCTTAAGAAACTTGATTATGAAATCTGGAGCTTCATCTTTTGACCTTAAGAACTTAACCCATGTGAATCGTAAGTAATCATCGACAATGACGAGGATGTACTTCTTTCCATTAACACTTGCGACACACATTGGTCCACAAAGATCCATGTGTAACAGATAGAGTTTTTCTTGATTGGTGTCTTCAGATTTAGGTTTGTGGGGTTTCTTCTTGCTCTTACCCATGGCACATGCAGAACACAGATGGTCCTTTTCAAATTTAAGCTTAGGGAGACCTCGAAAAGACCATGTCTAGCTAAATGGTTGATTGCACCAAAGTTTAGATAAGATAAACGTCGGTGCCATAGCCAGGACTTAGTCTTTGAGGCCTTTGACAAGAGACATATAGGAGAGGACGCCATCATGTCTCCAAGAGACAGAGTATACAGATTGTTTCCTCGAGATCCAATCAATAAATCATCACCTTCTAAATTACGAATGAAGCAGGTGTGTTGACGAAAAGCAACCTCAAGGTTCGAATCACAAAACTGCCCAACGGAGAATAAGTTGTGTCCAAGTCCTTCCACATAGTAAACCCTTGATATCGTAACATTCCCAATCTGATAATCACCATATCCCAAAATCTTTGCCACATGATCATTTCTGAATTTGACTGTACCTAAAAATTTGTTGACGAAATTGGTGAGCTGAGAGCGATCTCCGGTCATATGCTTGGAGCAGCCGGAGTCCAAATACCAGAGGATAATTTGGACGACCTGCATTCATTAAGAGAGGAAGATGGAACATCAGAAATTATAGATTCCCAAGATTTACTGGGTTCCTTTTTGTTAGCAGATACAGATTGAAGAACCTTAGATTTTCTAACAGGAACATTAGTTTTAGAGTTCCTAGGTTTCCGTTAATAGACCAATGTTACAGCAGGTTTAGATGTTTCATTATCTAGAATAACTGGTTTCCTAAGGGGCGCTTCAGTAGTAGTGGTAATCCTAGTTAAAGGGCACGCATTTCCTACGATAGTGAAGGTCCAACCAATAGGTCTCTAGATATATCCAATAGTTGTAACATCTTTCCTGTTAGTTTCTAAACTTTTCTCTTTGTTTGTTTCTTACCAAATTTAGATTTTGCACGAGCATTCACATTATTGATATAATTAAGAACACACAAATCATGATTATTAGAAAGCATGCAACCATTACACTTAACACATTTAAGCTCAGAATTAACATTAAGCTTGGAATGCTGCACATGAGAAGTTCCTTTATGTGAAACAACATGATCTTTATTTTTCAAACTAGATTTAATTTTCCTAGGGTGGGCTTCTACTTTATTCTTCTGAGTACTACTTTGTGTTTGCTGAATCTTATCTTTCTTTGTATTGCTTGAAGGTTATGACCCGCTAGCACTAGTATATGGTTTTACTCCTCTAGAAGACAACATAGGTTTGTTAGAAGCTAGGCTTGATGTAGAGGCCTTTTTTATGATTGTGTTTCTTGAGGATGTGACGGGCTCAGTGAATCTAACTCTTTTGACTTTATTCATTGGGGTCACAGCCACTAATTGTTCTCCGGAATTGTTGATACTAAGGCAGGTTTTACTGATTTTTGAAAGCAACTCCTGAATTAGTTTAGTATACTTACAGGCAGATTCTAAGGTTAGATCTAGGGATAGTTTGCTTTAATATGATCGACTAGATCCCTAAGAAATGCAGCTTTATCCTGAGTGTGCTTAATATAGGTAGAGTGAGCTAACCTTTTGTTCAACAATTTTGGGGTTATTGGTTCTGAATTTATCTCTGGATCACTAGGATGATGTGTAACTTCATTATTAGCTAAATCTTTTCCTTTGCGTTTCCTCAATTCATCCTTGAGAGTTGTAATGACCAAAAGTTTCTCCTAAAGACAAGCATTTAAATCAGTCTTAAGTTTGAGACACTTTTCACATTCATGCACATTCACAGAGGCAAAATCCATAGAGGAATTTACAATCAAGTTCACAATATCTTTGCTCATCACTTGTTCTAAGAGTCGTTCATTTTCGTTCAAAGCTTGATTCATTTTAACTTCAAATGTTTTTGACTCTACATGATGTTGTTCCACAGCCTGTTCCATTTGATAGAAGACATTTTGGACTTCAGCAAGTTCATCAACCAATTGTTGGTTGAATGTACTAAATAAGTCCTTTAGAGCTTTTACAAATGGAATTATTTCATCCCTAAAACAAGCTTTTGTATGTTCGAAACCCCACGTGCCCTCAGTGATAGCTGTGGGCGTGGTTCTTTCTTTGACTACCACATCAAAGTTAGCAAGATGGTATTTAAGTTTCTTCAAACTCGTATTAACCATGCTGACTTTTGGAAGTTCTTTAGGAACCTCAACATTGGTGGGTCTATCAGAAAGATCGGGTTCTGAGGAACTCACAGAGTTATGCGACCAAAAGGCTTGTTCAGCAGATAATTCAGTTTGTGGAACAAACCGTGTTTCAAAATCTTTATAAAGTTTATTAAGAGCAGCATAATCGATTGGTGTGGTATCAATTTGTTTTATCTTTTCTTGCATCATATTATCCTTATGTTTTAAAAGCATTTTTGAACGACTCTCTTCAGCAAGTGTTAAGGTCTCTTCTGAGTCAGGGATCACAATAGGATTGGTTTTCTGAATTATATCACCAACATATAGCATAGGTTCCAACTGCTGAGCTTTCTTCAGATAGAAAGGATTTTGAAAACCTAGAGCTTGTTTAGTGGTATTATCATAGAAAAACTGAGGTTTCGTCAACATGTGAACAGTTTGTGCAGATTGATCTCTTTTAAAAACGATATTATCTAGGTGTTTGATCTGCTTTTCTAAGGCTATTTCCCTATCAAGGTTTCTAGATTCTTCTTTCTTAAAATCATTTTTGAGAAGTGTAACCGTTTGCAATAAAGATTCCTTTTCTTTTAAATGTTCTGAAAGAGTTCGTTTAAGATGATCAATCTCTACAGACTGTGCACATGAATCTAAAACGTTATCTTGACTCTTTAAATCAACGTTTTGTCCTTCTTTCAACACTTTGACTTGTTCCTTATATCTTTCAAGCTCACCAGTTTAAGTATCATTGACACTTTTATTTTCCAGATTCATCTTGGTACAATGAACTACTTGGGTTTTTAGTTGTTCAATCACAGATAATATCAAATCATCTTGTTGTGCAGAAGAGTTAGAATTTTGAACAGCTACGTGTTGTGATTCAATCAGATACTGAGAATAAGGAATGATATTGCTACCACTGGTTATTTCAGTCTCTGAATGGTTCACAACATTTTACTATTCAGAAGACGGCATAGCCTGCACAACTTGATTAGTCATATCATTATTCACATTATCATGATTGTGTACCTCAGAAAGAGCGTCTGAACCATAGTGAGATAAATTCGCCATGAGTGCAACTTTGGCAGTGTTAAGTTCATCACAATCAGAGTCATATGCATCCAAATCATCAGCTTGATAAGCAGCATTGTGAGTTATGACAGTCTGTGTGGCTTGACCTTCTGGAATTCTGAGATCTGCCAAAAATGCGAGTTCCTCCTCATGTAAAATTTGACCACTTGCTTGAGCTTGAACCAACAACACTTTATCCTTAAACCACGAATCATCCCTTTTCCTCTTTGGTTTGGTGTACTGTTTGGACATGTGACCTTCCCCTTTGTAGTTGTAGCAGATAACTGTTCTTTGTTTTCCAGAATTGTTTCCACTTGCTCTCGGAGTATAAGTCCTTAAAGTACCCATAGCTACAGAAGTTCATCTCCCCTGAATTGGTTGTAATGTTACTCTTCCATTATTAATGGTAGCTTGTTGCCTAGGGTTTGACGAGTTTCTCAGCTGGTTATTAGTAGTGGGATAACGAGAAGTAACGACAGTAGTCAAAAACGACATCATGTGATTAATGGCATCAATGGGATCATCGCCTTTCTGGAACACTGGAACAATTAAACCTGATTCTTGTTAGGAAAATTCAAATTGTTGATCAACTGAGGGAGGATATTCCAATTGAGGTATAGATGATGATGGAGAATAAATGTTATGGTGAATTGATGATTGATAATCATTGGATGGATAAGTGATTGAAAGAGGTGTTGATGATTGATGAGTTGAGTATTGTTGAGACTGATAAGGTGAACCATACTGTGGAGACTGATATGATGAAACTTGTGGTTAAAATTAAGTGTTTTGGTGTGAATTTTGATGAGTTTGATAAGGAGACTGGGTCATTTGATGAGTTGCAACCAAAGCAAGCGGGTCTGAATTGCGTTCATGCATTAAACGAACCTCATTTGCATGAAATTCATGTTGTCCCAAATAAGCATGAAGCTGATCGATGTTAGTTGTGTGCAAATCTCGAACCAGTTTGACATCTGTCACAAATTTGCTCCATTCAGGAGGAAGGGTATTCAAAAACTTTGTGTTCACTTGAAATTGTTCCAGTTTCATGTTGTAAATGTTCATGTCATTGAGTAGCAGTGAAAATCTCAAGTAGAATTCACGAAGTGATTCCCCCTTCTTATAAGCAAACTTATCGAATTCATCATAAAGCTTACACTCCCTTTCCTGTTTCGTCAATGAAGTTCCTTGCATGAGAAGTTGAATTCTTTCCCAAAGTTCCTTGGCGACTTTATGATTGCTAACCAATGCATAGACTTCAGGTGGTAGTCCTTGGAGAATGATATTAGTTGCCTTGATATCACAATCAGCTTGAAGTGCTTCTGTAGCAGATAACTCAGAATATTTCTTTGGCCTTGTAACTCCATTTTCCACAATTGAAGGCCAAATGAGTGGACCACTTTCAACGGATTCAAGGATCATTCGTCCATTTTGTCTATTTAGCATGTATAGTTCCATTATGCTTTTCCAAGAATCGTACATATCCTTTTCCAACATGGGTGGACGATTGTCAGCACCCGAAAGGATAGCTTTGTCAGCAAGAGTCGTCATTGAGAAATGTATATATTAAATGATTACTTGGTTGATCGGACGGTGGTAGAAAGTAATTGTGTTTAATTAAGTTGTCTTTTAAGTGTTTTAATTAATGAAACTACACGGGATTTTACAATTCTTGACAAAACCGGGAAAACAATTGAATGTTTCACGGGATTTTACAAGTCAACGAAATAAACCGTATAATTTTGAAAAAAATAAACCGTATAATTTGGATGAAGCAATTTTGAGTTCTAAGTTAATGTTGCAAATTTGTTTGATTAAGTGAAATTGCAAATTCGGGCGTTAAAAAATTGTAAATTCGTATCCTGAAGAAGTTGGAAATTCGTGTTCTAATGAAACTGCAAATTCGTGTCCTTCTGATAAGATTGCCAATTCGTGTTCTTATGAAATTTGCAAATTCGGATGTTGAAGTAAAACTGCAAATTCGTGTACTTAAGTAATCTGCGAATTCGGAGTTAACTGAAAACTGCAAATTCAGAGTCTTCTGAAAGATTGCAAGTTCATAGGCTTCTGTAAAATTGCAAATTGGTTTAATACTAGAAACTGCGAATTTGGGTGAAACACAAATTGCCAATTCGTGTATTAAAGGAAAACTATCAATTCATGTCCTAAAGTAAGACTGCAAATTCATATGTAACTTGAATTGCGAATTCGGAGACAATGAAAATTGATAATTCGGATAGAACTAGAGACTGTGAATTCGTGTAACACACGGACGAAACTCAAAATCTTTAAAACACCAAAAGACACATTTTTGATTGTTTTTTCCCAAAATTTTTGTACAACTAGTATTCTCAAACCTATAGGTACCTTAAAAATGAAAACTTTTTGGTTTTTAAGATGAAAATTTCAATTCAAGATTTGGGTTATATTAGTGGGGGGGGGGAGGTGGGTGGGGGGGGGGTGGGGGGGGGGGGGGGGGGGGGGGGGGGGGGGGGGGGGGGGTGGGGGGGGGGGGTTGGGGTTGGTATGGGTTGGTAGGGTTAGGTGGGGGATGGAGATTTGGGGGGATGTTTTTGTATGGGTTAAGTGGGTTTTGGTGCTAGTGACGTGGTGTGGGGGGTAGGGGCTTTGGAATGCACTTAGAAAAACGCATTTTGTTCATAGTCTTGTATTTCGCTCCTCTTAAAGCATAATGTCAGTGAGTGGGGTTTGTTGAAGGTAAGTATAGGTCTTATAAAGGTTTATTTATTTGAAAATAAAAGATGAACAAAAAAATGTATATTTTTCTTTATCAAAGCCAATACACCTATATCCAAGGAAACTAGATCAAACTTTGACCTAAGGTAAATGAATCTTTAGTGTAATAAATAAGCTTTGAAAACAAAAGAAAAGAAAGAAAAGGTGTACGGAAAAACAAACCAAACAAGATAAACAAACACAATAACTAAGCAAATCACTCTTGGCTCTTGATACCAATTGAAGAATATATATGTAATCTTTGATTTATGCAAGAACAAGAGATATATTAGGTTGGAATAGTTTAAAGCAGAGAAATAAACATGAAAGATGGAATGTATTATGTGTGTGTAGAAAATGAATTACAAAGAGAACCAACTAACCAACCCCCCCTCCAAGGCATGGAGAGCGGTATTTATATGCTAAATATGGCCGGCCATGGGCCTTTATGAGGCTTTCCATGGGCCTTGGACCATATTAGCTTACATATCATTAACATGACTTACTTACGGGCTTAGACTATTTAGTATTGGAAGTGACCGAGACTTTTCTTGTTCCTAACACAATCTTATTGCATCCATATCATAACATGTAAATCATTTGTAAATCTTGTAAAGTTGTGTAGTAGTTAGGTCTTGGTGATTGTTGTAAGTATAGTTGGATCTTGGTGATCTTTCCTAGTAGTGTTAGTTAGGTGTGATTATAGTAGTGGCTTGGTGAAGTAGTGGTGTGAAGATAACTAAGGTATGAAGAAGTTGTGTAGTCGTGATCAAGTCGTAAAGCAAAGTTGTGTAGTGAAGTTGTGAAGTTGCAGTAGATTAGTTCTAGCTAAGATTAGAACTCGACATCTAGCTTAGTGTCAGAAATCAAGATTAGCAAAAGTTGTGTAAGGTTTTCTCCGCCATAAGGGAGCTTGTTGACATAGTGAATAAAACTCTCAAGTTAGGTGCTCGAGGAGAAGTATGACAAAAAGTGGCTCATACCGAACCACTAAAAATTCTCGCGTTGATGTTTTGATCGTGTCTACTTCTTATCTCTTGTCTTACATTAATTTTTCATACTATCCTATTAATTGTTTAGATAAGTTGGTAAGTGCTAAATTACACATACCTTTTATCTAATAAAACGACCCTAAATGACCAAAAACGGACATAAAATGCCAAATAAGCTTGTTTGTGTAATTCCTGGTAGCTGATCAGATAATTCCTAAGGACAAAAATCAAGCCAAAACGGACAAAACCAAGCACGGGAATGGAATGAGTGTGAAAAGTTGAAGCCAAAGAAATGTGCATCTTAAATGGAGCAACCCAGACCAGAGTTAATGGACCGGGTCAGCCCAAGAATGCTTATTATTTAATTAAAAGCCCTAAATCCATTAACTAGGCCCAATCCCTTTTTTAATAAAAACCTGGCCCAAACTATTAACCTAGGCACAAACCTTCTTAACCACCGTTAGCCCAACAACATATAACCGTTTACACAGTTAGTCCTTAAGGACTAAACAAAACTAGCCTATATAACCTTTTTTACCACCTACACTACTAGTCCCTTAACCCTTAACACCGTTAACTCTTTTATACCTTAAAACTATTTCCCGCCAAAACCAAAACTTCATTGTTCATCATTTCTGTCACCTCGACCCCTGCACCTCAAAACAAACCCATCACTTTCCCCTTCCAACCCCACTTTACAAACCAACAAATCCATGTTGGCAATCCTAAGCCAACTGATTGGACAGGACAAATTCAAGGGTTGTGATTAAGTCAAAGAAGCACAAAGATGGATTAAAGGGCTATGATTGAAGTTTCGAGCTCACTCACACAAGAAACACACCTTCATGACCTAGAACTTTCTCAAGACAGTTATAAAAGAGAAGACCACTAGTTCAGGAAGAGATATCTAGTTTTTTTAGTACCTTTTTTTATTGTAGTTTTACAACTTATTTAAGTTTTCTTTAAGTCTTTTAAGTTTATTGTAATTTCCTTTTTAAAGCTTTGTACTGTTTTTAAGTTTTAATGAAATTGAAGTTTTTATGTTAAATCCTGTTTTTAAGTTAATGCACTTTATGTTTTAAAAATGTTTGTTAAGCTCTCTTAAGCTGTTTTCCTTGTCATTTAAACTGTCTTACTTAAGCTATATAAACTTTACTATAGTTTATATAGTTTAAGTCTTCTTTACTCAAAAATCACTTAAAAAGCAAAATATGGAAGATAAGCCAAAAAGGGAAGGGTTTATGGGTATTACCAGCTTATCTATTATAAGCTGAAGCTTGTAGATCAGCTCCTTGAGAGCTTATTTGCCCTTGTTTAGAGCAAAGGGCAAGGTACTCTTCTACTTTTCTCATTTTAGCTTGAAACTGCTTATTGCTTATTTCCTTGCTTATTACTGTTTATTTTTGCTTATTATTGCTTATTAATGTTATTCATTGCTTATTTATTCTTGCTTATTGCTCATATGTCATTTACTTATGCTTTTCATTAAAATTGTTTTTTATATTGTTTTAAACTGCTATTCTTGTTTGCTTAATTTAATTGCTTATCTTTGAGTTTTAATTGCTTATTTGTGCTTATTTAATCTAATGCTTTATCTGTTTTTACTTTTCCAAGCTTAATTCAAACTTTTGTAATGTAAAAATGCAAAATCAAAATTTAAAGGGGTGTTTGGAACAAGCAATACTAACCATGAGTTAGTACTGTTTGATTACTTTTGGCTTTTAAACCAATTTTGTTAGCTTAAACTAAGTCTTAATAACAGCTTTTAAAAGATTTTAAGGTTTAAAACTCTTTTTTTTAGTTTTTAGAAGTCATGGTTTGAATCTGTCCCTATTGTTTCTGTTATATCAGCTTATATGCTTGGATTTGCTTAAATTTATTTTTAGTGCCTTTGAGTGCTTTGTTTATATGTTAAGACCAATCTTCACTAGCAAATGTAGATTAGTTAAAGTAGGTTTTAGAACCTGAAATGGAAAACATAAGCTCATTGTAGTATGAACTTGTCCGTTTAAGCTTATTTTAGGGTTTAGAACTTAATTAGATATCTAAATTTAGGGCTGCACTTTGCCTTTTAGTTTTTATAAAATCTTGAAAAAAATCACTCAGCATATATTGAGTTAAACAATCCTTTTCATTTGGCTTTTTTATAGCTTATCTGAGTTTCAAACTGCTTTTTCTTGGCTAAATCTTGTTGCTTATAAGATAAGCTTAATCTGTCCTTTTGGTCTTTAAGCCATAAGGATAGCTTAAGTGGATTAAAAATAGGCTTGAAAGTACCCCCTTAGGTTGTTTGGTTAACTATTTTTTCCATAATTGCTTATTTGATTTCTGAGTTTATGGCTTATTGGATGTGCTTAATTTGTGTTTAGGATTGCTTATTAGGTTAGGTTAATAGTCTTGGTAGCTTACTTGACTTAGGTTTGAGCTTATTCAAGCTTAAAAGCAAATTCATTTATGTGTTAAGTGTTTTTAGCTTATTTTGATTTTTAGTTGTCTTAGTGCTTTTTAATGCTTTCTAGTTCACTTTCGTTACTTATTTTTAATTAGAATAGCGTATTGGGTTTATGTGTTTATTTGAGAGTAGCTTATTTGTTAAATATTTTCTTATTGAGTCTTAAAAAAGCCTCACAATTAGCATAATCTCATTTAGTTAAAATTTTGCAAACTGTCAGTTTAAGTTAGCTTATTTCCAACTTATTTTCAAGTTTTATAAAAAGTTCTTTTTTTAAAGTTTTCCATTTTTGCTTATTTTATAACTTTTTATAAAAGAAAACAAAAAAAATGTTTTGTAAAAAAAAGAGGTCACAGGGGTCGAACCTGTAACCTCTCCTTTCATGGCTAACACCTTAACACAACACACACTCACCAACTGCCCTGAGGTCTTTTTCGTTTATACATTCAAGCATTTAATTCTTAACCCCATTTTACCAGTTTAAGCTATAAGCCCTTTTCGGCTTATTTCCAGCTTATTCTATTAAGCAGGTAGTTCCATTTTATTTTTCATAGGATTAGTATTGTCTTAAGCACTTTTCCGGAATTTTTCGGAATTTTCTTAATTAGTTTAGTATTTTTAATGCATTTTTAGTTTAAAAGTGTTTTTAATTCATAATAAAAAATATAAAACTTAAAAAAATATAATTCTTTTTTTTAAAATTTTCTTTTATCTTTTAGGACTTTTAAAAATTAAATTTGCATTTGTAGGGTAAAAATTTTAGGAATTAGGTTTTTAAGGCTCGGGTTTTGATCTTGTTATTGTTCTTCGTGTTTTTGCTTTAATTGCTTTCGTTTTAGGCTTGATTTTACTTGTTTTGCATCTTATTTGTAGAAATAGAATCCAAAATCAAAAATTTGATCATTCAATCACTCGATCACGAACTTAAACTCGATTCTAAATTCACGTTTCGTCGGGAAACGACTCGAGAAGTTTTTTTTGGAATTACTTTGAATAAAAGTAATCTTTTAAAACCCTTATGGAATACTTACTCCCTCCTTTTAATGGATATTTAGTTATATATATATATATATATATTTAAAAAAAATATATATAATATATATAAATATATATAAATATATAAAATATAGTATATACTTACTTAATATCTTTTAATACTAATAACCAAATCAATTTTTGGCGCCGCTGCCGGGAAGGTGTGTGCGATTATCAAGTTTACGTTTGAAGATTAGTGTTTTAAGACCCTTCCCCGTGAAGTTATCGCTTTCATTTGTGAATATTTTCATTTTATAAAGTAATCAAAATACCAAAAAAATTGAAAAACAACAAAAAGAAACCGTTGTGTCACTTGTGAATTCGGCTCACCTTTAGATTATAAACTACAAGAGGGGTACAAGAAGGGTTGATCCGACGAACTTCGACCCAAAAGGAGAAGGTTTTTAAAACGCTTCGCACTTACCCGCTCCTCCGCTTCTTTGTGCGTTTTCTAGAGAGCTACCGCGCACCTTTGACTATCAGTCCCAAAAATATTTTTCTTTTATATTTATCTTTCATAAAAATCCAAAAATATTCTCCGTAACCTCTAATCCGTTTAATTCTTTCTCTTACCCTCATATTTGTTTAATTATAATGTCATCATACAACCGACGTGGTTGTTTCGGGTGTGGAGATCCGTTAGACGATTTATTTTGTCAACGGCGTACTTGTGAGTTATGTGGGAACGATGTTCATTATGGTTACGATTGTCCACCTCAAGTTCATTTGTCTACGATCAGGACCTGTGTTTTTCAATCAAAACTTGATAAAAATTTATTCCACAACTTCACAAGAATTTCCTTTTTGTGAAAACTGCGGGGGTCCTCATGAGACTTTTCAGTGTCAACCGATGAACCAAAATTTCTATAATTCTAATTCTTCCAGTTTTGACCAATTCCAACCCCCGCGGTATTTCGTCGTTCATCAACCTCCTGAAGAGATAAGTATCGAAGGAAGTAAAAACAACGTGCAATCTATGTGAAATCAGAGTCCAACGACGTGAGCAGGAGGCTATTCTTTTACAAGAGCAGGAAGTTGAGGAAAAATAAGAATTGTTAGCTGAAGAACAGGCAGCTAATCCTTCCGAGCCTTCACCCATCTCATATTTTTACAATGCTAACTGTGATAATATTAGCACTCCGTCTACTACTTATACTATTCATTTGACCAAAAGTGCTACTATTATTACTAATCCTTCCGAGCCTATGCGACATATCTATCATAATCACGACATTTTCTATGATGGTGATGATGAAGAGGAACTTTTTCCAGATGAAGTTAAAAGAATTCAACAAATTCTTGAAAGGAATTCGTTTGATGCAATCACACCCGACTTTCCGATTACGGACTCTCTAAGTATGGGGGATGAGCATCTTAGCACTATTTTGGAAACGGAATCGGACAAATTAATAAAGTCTAGTGTTGAGAACCTTGTCCCAACCCTAAGTGAGTCCGAGGATTTATCCAAGGATTTATCCGATATTGAAAGTGAGTGTGATGTTCCCATTTGTGTTAATTTTACAACTTTCTCTAATATTCTCTTTGATGCTGACGACGATTTTTCCTCTAGTGACGACGAGTCATTTTCTGATGAGGACGTTCTGAAAGAAATTTATTCGAACCCTCTTTTTGATGAAGAAATCATTTCTACTAAGATAGATTCGCATCACTTTAATGCTGAGTCTGATCTTATAGAATCTTTGCTTAATCGAGATATTTCGATAGTTTCTTCTCCTAAGATTGATTCTCTTCTCGAGGAGTTCTCCGGTGAACTCGCTCATATAGATTTGATTTCTCTAGAAATTGAGGAAGCCGACTTTGATCCTGAGGAAGAAATTCGTCTTGTTGAGAAATTGTTGTATGATAATTCATCTCCTAGACCTCCGAAAGAATTTAATTCTAAAAATTCTGATGCTATAATCGAATCTTTTTCTCCATCTCCTATCCCCCATTGAGGGTAGTGACTCTCTTATGTAGGAGATTGATATTTTTCTTGCTCCGGATGACTCGATACCACCGGGTATTGAGAATGATGACTATGACTCGGAAGGGTATATTCTTTTCTTGGAGAACTGCTTACCCATGATTCCCTTTCACTTACTGAAAATGAGTCATTTTACTTTGATTGTTATTATGTTCCATCATCCCCTCGCCCTCCTGAGAAACCACCGGATGATGATGATGTTTACTTTGATATTGAGCCCGATACGGGAGTTTTTACAAAAGTGGTGGAGGATAATTCTGATAATTTGACAAGAGAACTTTATGTTCATGTGCCTAATGTTTTACCCACCCTTCCTACCCTTTCTTCAATGTTTGACACTTTGCTTCCATTTTCATCTGAAAATGAGGACAAAGTTCATCTCTTATCTCATTGGGGCCTTAAAGTTTCTAGCTTTTTTCTGAAAGCCCAATGATGATTTACGGAGAGGACATTCCTATGTTGTATGTTCTGTTTCTCCATTTCTATCCGCCTTGACCAGCTCAAGTATGGGGGATCGAGTCAGGATCAAGACTCGGTTAACAAAAATAAGTGCTTCGTGGGTGGCAACCCATGCTTACCAGATATAAATTAAATAGTAGTAATGAATAAGTGTGTTGTGAGGAGGCTCGCCTCTTCCTTTCTCGTGTTTTGTGGTTTTTGTTGTATGTCCAGATTGCCCCGAATTATGAACCTCTCGTGCTGAGTTATGTCCTCGTTTACTCGAGCTTTAATCCTTTGCTTGATTATGGGAAACTAATATCCTAATCTTATCGACTAACGTTTATCTTTAAGCATACTTAATAAACGGCTTTAGATTTACGTAGAGACCCTTCTTAAAACATTGAGGACAATGTTCAATTCTAGTATGGGGGATCTATCGATTTGATTGTGCCTGCAGTCGTTGTTTTTACGTAATCCCGTTTTTACCACCAAAATACTAAAAAATGAAAAAAAATTCAAAAATAAAATAAGTGTTTTATCACAATGTTGACTTTCCTGCTGGGTAGAATAAGAATAAATTTTGACTCGATCAAGTGTGTTGAACTCTTAGCTTTGTTCCTTAACCGTTATAAACATGACTAAGCATTCGCGGATCTTTTTATTAATGATTTTAAATTTGCGAAGAACGAGAAATGATAGAGTTAATTATGAGTAATGCCTAAACAATGATTTAGTTTTTGAAATCTTAATGAGCTCAAATTGAGAGTTTGTGGCTTTTTCTCCCATAAGCTCCTAACCTGACTAATAATACATTCTCTTTTCGAAAACTAAACTTAAATCAACGATTTTTTAAGTATAGTCGATAACAATAATTTATTTAGTCTTAGTTTAAATTTATACTTAATTTTTTTAAAAGGAAATTTTCTCTATATCGTTGTAATATAAAGTGTAAAAAAAATAATTGAAAATGAGGTAATAATAATAATAATAATAACTGTTGGCTAATAAAAGTTTACTGCATCTTGCCGGCTCACAACCGATGTTGCAGTCTTCTAAATAAGGCACATAATAATTATCCGAGACTGATAAAAGTTTGTTGCATCTTACCGGCTCACAACCGATGTTGCAGCCTTCTAAAAGGTCAAGGATTTCCTTCGTTTAAAAGGTGGAGGTTATAAGTATAATTATATTAATGATATATGTGATTTAATAAATATAGGGAAAATCTTTTTTTCTTAAATTTAAATATGCTCTTGAATTAAGACTATTTCGTTTTAAGTTGTGGTTGTTCTAAATGAATTGTTTATTTAACGGGAAGCCTAAGAGTTTTTGAAACCGAAGGTCCGTGAGTTCCGATACTATTCTCTGTGGGGTGTCAAAAGCCTAGTCACCTAAGCCGGTCTCGGCTGGGATGTGCCGAGAAGAAAGTCGCTACATGGAATGATCTCGCCTTCAAAATCATAATTCTTGGGTGGAACGTGAAAAGGTTGATTCATGGTTGAAATTCAAAATAAGAACATTCACCTAATATATAATAATTGTCGGGAGTGAAAAGTTTACAAGTTACAAATATGAGTAGTGTTAGCATATTAACTTATATTTAACGGTGATTTCATTTTTTGGGACAAGTGAAAAGTCGGGGACGATGAATTTATCCTTTTTGGGCATTTTAGGATTGAAGTGCTTCTTGTTCTATGACCCTAAAGGTTATGAAAATACGAAAGTCAAGCATGTTGGTTAGTATAAAAAAATAAAAAATAAAAAGGAAAAATACAAAAATATGTTTGGTAATAAGTGTAAATATTTAAAAATGGTCAAAGCGAGGCTTTTTAAAACTAATGATTCTTTAATTCCCTTTGATGAACACTTAGCTACTTTTTGAGGTAATTAGTCAGGAGGGATTAAGATTCTTGGTTTTCTAAGTGTCTACTTATGGCATTGCGTGAGGACACGGCAATAGTTTAGTATGGGGGATTTTGGTATGTGCTTAATTACACATACCTTTTACCTATAAAAACTAGTCTAAAATGACCAAAATATATCAAAAATGCATTATATTTGTGTGTTTTGTGATTTATGATTGTGCAAGTAACGGATATTCACTAAAGGACAAAAACGAAGCCAAAACCGACAAAACCAAGCACAGGAATAGAAAGAGCGTGAAAAGTCGAAGCCAAAGACGTGTGCATCTTAAATGGACCAACCCGCACCCAAGTTAATGGGCCAAGTCAGCCCATTAAGCCTTTTATATAATTAAAAAGTCCATAATAAAAGCCTAATCCTTTTAAATCTTAACCCGGCCTAAATTATAAGCCCATTAGCCTATAACATAACACCCGTTAACCTTAGCACCTTTACCCCTTTTCACCGTTAGTCCTAAAGGACTAACACTGCTAGTCCTAAACCCTTTACACCCCTAGTCCCTAAACCTAACAAACCCCTAACCCCGTTATCCCTTTTACCCTGCTCAACTTTATAAACCCGTTTACCCGCCAAACTTCACTATTCCCTTTTCCCCTCCAAAATGCCCTGCACCGCGACAAACCCATCACTCTCACAACTCAACCCCACTCAAAACCCCACCTCAGAAGAAGACAACTCCACCTTGGCAATCCCATGGGGTTTTATTGGTCAAAATTAATCAAAGGTTGTGATTCAAGAACTTGGAGAACAAGACAATTGAAGGGCCATGATGAAGGGTTCATTCCTCCTCACACAAGAAGCACACCTCTGTGCAAGCTCTTCTATATAAATAGATTAGGATTTTCAGTGTAAAAGGGTATCTAGTGTAATGTAGTATATGAGTAGTGTAAAATTTATTTGTAGCTTATTTTCAGCTTATTTTACTTATTGTCTTTTACTTTCAAAAGTCTTGTAACCTTTTAATAAATTAATGCCAATTTAAGTTTTTAAGTTTTTACAAATCTGTCTCTTTTAAGTTTTATGCATTCGAGCTTATTTTTGTTCACAAGTCATTTCTATAAGCTCTTGTAAGCTTATAGAACCTGTTATACTCATATAAGCTTATCCAATAGCTTTTGTGAGTTTTTACTGTTTCATTAAGCAAGTTTCTGGTTTTTAGCTTTTGGATGATAAGCCTAACTTGGAAGGGCTTATGGGTTTACCAGCTTGTTTTTAAACAAGCTGGAGCTTGTTGAATAGCTATAAGAGCAAGTTTATTCCTTATTTTGTGCAAGGGACCAAAGTAAGTTAAAAAAATTCCTTTTATAGCTTAATTTTCTGGTTTAGCTTATTCTACTGCTTATTAATCTGCTTAATATTGCTTATTGTTACTTATTTTTGTTTTATATTGCTTATTATTGCTTTACATAGATTGCTTATCATTTTTATGTCATTAGTCTTAGACTTCTCTATAATCTGTTTGAATTTAGCTTAAACTACTTATTGAGATTGCTACTTGTTGAATGCTTATTAGTTTTGAGAAAGTGCTTAAATGTCCTTAAATAGGATTATGCTTATCTGGTTTTAACTTTTCATACTTTAAAATCTGTTTTGTTAGCTTAAAATGAGTTTTTCAAAATCTAAAGGAGTGTTTGGCATAACAGCACTAACTGATGTTAGTACTGCTAGTCATCCTTTTGGCTCTTAAACCAAATTTGATTAGCTTAAACTAGGTCTTAGTAACAGCTTTTATAAGTTTTTAAAGTTTAAACTCATTTTCATGGTCTTTTGCATAAATGGTTTAAAACTGTGATGTTGTTGCTCATTTAAAACTGCTTATAGCTTAGATTTTATAAAATGCACTTTAGTTATCTTTTTTATGCTTTATGTAAGTCTTAAAATGTATTAGCATAAAATAGTATAGGTTTGCATTTGTTGTCTCAAGTTTGCCAAAAATCTATTAAGTTCAGTTTGTAGTTCAGGTAGTATGCAAGTTTTAAAAGTCTCTAAGTTTTTTTTTATTGTCAAATTTAGATAAGCTTAAGTGTGTTTTAGCTTATGATTTTTCTTGCACAAGTTCATTAGAGTATAGGTTAGATATGTTTGAGCTTATGTTAGTTTTATAAGCTCATTTACTAGCTAAAAATGTAGGCTGCAAGTAGCTTATTTAGTTTTTACCAAATTCAAAAAAATCAAAAATGTGGCTTAACAGCCCTTTTTAAATGCTTTTATATTAGCTTAAATGTTTTTCAAAATGCTTAGATTTTGCTTTTTCTTATTCTCAGTAGTACTAGCTTTATATTTTTTCACTTTTTAGCCTTTAGCTTGTACATTAAGCCCCTTAAATTTAGCTTAGAAAGTAGCTTGTTAGCCTGCTTGTCTGTTTTTAATGCATTCTGTCTTAGTGCTTTTCAGTCCCTTTCAGCTTATTTTCTTTGCTTATTTTTAATCCTATTTGCTTATTAGGTTTAGGGCTTCATCTGTTTTAAGCTTATTTGCCTTTTTTATTTGCTTATTGTGTTTAAAAAGGCTAAACAGTTTAGCTTTTATGTAACTTAGTTAAAAAAGCCAATCTGTCATTGCAATTAGCTTATTACTAGCTTATTTTTAAGATTTATAAAAAGTTTCTTTGTTACAGTTTTTCATTTGTGCTTATTCTACAGCTTTTTAAAAAAGAAACCAAAAAAAATATTTTGTAAAAAAAAAAGAGGTCACAGGGGCCGAACCTGTGACCTCCCCTTCACACACAAACACACTTAACCATCTACCCTTGAGACTTTTTCAGTTATAGTTTGCTTTATTTCTTATTTAAGGTCATTTTAGCCATTTAGCCTAGCAGCTTATTTAGCTTATTTCCTGCTTATTTCACTAAGTTGTTTTGCTCATTTTATTTTTCCTAGGTTCAGCACTGTTCAAAGAACTTTTCATAATTTTTTCAAATTTTTCCAATGTAGTTTAGTATTTTTTTTAATTAATTTTTTAGATTAAAAGTGTTTTTAATTCATAATAAATTAAATAAAAGTCAAAAAAATATAATTCTTTTTTCTAAAATTTTCTTTTGTCATTTAGAACTTTTAAAAATTAAATTTGCTTTTGTAGGGTTTAAATTTGATAATTTAGATTTTAGAGTCGCGTTTTTAATTCCCGTTAACGTTTTTATTTAATTGCTTTAATTGTTTACTTGCGTTTGTTTGTTTTTGCATATTATTAGTAGAAATAGAATACAAATAAAAAATCTTGATTATTCAAACACGCGATCACGAACTTAAACTCGATTCTCAATTTACGCCTCGTCGGGAAACGACCCGAGAAGGTTTTTTTGGATTTTACTTTGGATAAAAGTAATCTTCTAGAAGCCTTACGAAATACTTACTCTCTCTCATTATTTGATATTTTGGTTATATATTATATATATGTATTAAGCAATTATTATTATTATTATTATTATATATATATATATATATATATATATATATATATAATAGCTAAAGAATTATCTTGCGCTAAGCATATGATTAATTTTGTTTAAATTGATTGTGCAAACCAACGAATAAACTTTGTTTTCAAATTTATAAAATGAACCATATGGTATCAAATAAAACAAAAAAAAACTCCTCTCTCTCATATATGTATATATATATATATTAATATTATATACTATTATATAATATATATATATACTAGTTTTTTAATTCACACGTTAAAATGAAAATACTTTCTTTTACATAATGCGTATGATTTTTTTAAGAATGGAAGGTGGTGCTATCTTCTTTTCTCTCTCTTTTGAAATAATTTGATTTTTACTCTTCGAATATTTTCTTGTAATTAATTTACGCGTGTAGCGTATGGAAAAGAAACGTTTTGACGGGAAAGGACACGATGTCGTTTGGTCCTCAATTATGCATAACCTGATCAACTATGCATAATTTATGAAGAACCACGTTATGTCGGATAATCGTCACCCTTAAAACACTTGGTAATTAAGATAAATGTTTAGGTCAAGCTTCTAGAAGGAGCAAATATTTTACCCTGCTACGGATTTTTATGCAAGTAACCCTATTCTTATCGACTGCATGGAGATAGTCTCATGCGAGTCATTATGACCAAGTCGTTCTGAAAGGAAAATACCCACGGTATTGTTCGGAACGAGCGTATCTAGAAAGGAGTGATGTTTAGTTCATAGTATTTAAGAGCGGTGATTGTTATGAAGACGTGTCATGACCAAGTATAGTCGGTGTGCTAGTAAGCAATGATAGACTTGAGCTGTTGAGGGTGTAAACCTGATACCGACACTAAGAAAGGATCTTCTTGGAGATGTAAAGATTCCTAAGGTGGGTGGAAGTTGAGATGGTTAGTCCCAAGATTGAAAGTGAGAAATGGAGAAGACTTCTCCTACATTGAATGTATGTTGCCTTTGAAGTATCAACTGATGGTCGTGAAGAAGACTTCTTTCCTCGAAATGAAACGTATCGGTAGCATAGTTGCAAGTATACCTGATGTCGTCGAAGGTTTGAAAAAGGCACTAAGTGACGCCTGACTTAAGGTTAGTGATCCTTACTCTTTGACGTAACGACTTTGTGTACGTATGAAAGGTGAAAAGATTGGAGACTCTAGTTGATTGGTGACGTTCGTTTCCATCATGGGGACCCAATCAAAGTAGCCAATGCTCTAAGTCAGACGGTATTAAATTAGGAGTGCGAGTTATTATTTGGATTCAATGGTTTGATTCATCGGGAATATGACACGATGTATTGGGAACAAGCCGCTAGTGCTAGTCGCGGTGCGTAAACATTGAAATTTTTATTTTTCTTCGAACGAGCAGCGAGCCTATGATGCTTAACTGTTTTCTTGATTGTTTTCAATTGTTCTCTTGACAATGTATGTTATAGTGGGATTGGCGCCGCCGAATTATGTGAATTATGTGCTTTAGGTGCTATGTGCTTTGAATGTTAATGAGTGATTATGTCGCTTTAGTATTGCCGTGATGCGGCTTAGGACGTGAGTGAATGGGTGTTCTTACCCAAATGAAGATGAAGATTGATTTGAGAGGTACGCAAGCCTGATAGTCCATTTGTCAATTGTGGGTTGTCAACTCGCAAGTTTGATTATGGTTAGCTAAGATCTAACCGTAAATTAGTCGAGATCATTACCAAGAAGCATGGCCATCCGGCAAGCTCGGTATAATAATCGATCTAATCGGTTGGGCATGGACCGCGTGATGAGCATAGCCACTGTTGAGGCTTCCTAATAAGTAAGCATAGATGTTTTGCTAAAACTTAGGGAAAGCAAGCATGATTTTTGCCAAGTGTGATGATAAGCTAGGTAGAAATATAGAGTCATTTTAAAATGACTAATAGGCAATTATGTGCTTAATTGAATATATAATTTTTCTTTGTGCTGTAATGCGTTTGATGGGGTCGTATATACTCCGGACCATTTTCGCAACCGGTGGTGCATCATTGAATGAGACCGGAAGGGCGATGTATGTTTTGGTTTTTAAAATTGATGTGTATTTTGGTTTGGATAATGATATAAATATATATATCGGATTCGATTATTTACGCCTATTTTGGTTTTAATTAGCAGCATATGTTTTAGTTTAATTAACGATGTCAGTTCGGCCTTGGTTTTAATAAATAAGGTGCTTTTGATTTTGTTGTTTTTGCGATCCCTAACTAAGTTTGGATCGATCACCTATTTTTAAATTTTTTTTTCTCATGAAGAACGATGTGATGATTATTTTAGTCAGGTATATTCCGCAACGTATATTGTCCTTTATGAAGAGCACGACTATAAAAGTTAGTAAGACGCGATTTGGTTTTGTTGAATATATTTTCGCGACATGTTTTGCCTCTTATAATAAGAGCCTTCACGATTGTATTTTTATTTTGTTGGTATAATTACCCTTTGTTTCGACTGACTTTCCATCTGGAATAGTCAAAGCGAGTGGAAAGCGCATCTTTTGTTTAAGCAAGAATGCACGAGTCCGCGCGATGACGAGAAGCCGTCATGCCACGAACAAACCATAAGACGAGCACCGGGACGACTGTAGCACCTCGGAAAAATTTAGAACCCCTTGTCATTTTATGCAAAAGTATGTATCGCAAGCCATTTCAAATTTTGCCATTTCCTTCCAATAAAAAGTTATCCTTCAAGCGACATGCAATATTTTACGCTATTGAGAATTATAATAGCACGTATAAATCGTCATTTTGGTTACGGATAAAAAAGGGATACTTCAGAAAACGCGTAGCAATAAAAATCATATTTTCACGCCTTGCGAAACAAAGTCGCACGACTATATTATTTTGTGTACCCGTTCATACTTCAATAAATAAAACTATAAATGGACCAATATTTAAATATTACTAGATAAACAACATACTTTGACGTTTCATTACCTCAAAACTTTAATATACAAATACCTATCCAAGCCAATCAGTAGAAGAAAGATTCAAAATAGACGAGCCAACACTATCATTACAATTCTTACATCCCAGGGTCCTACACCTTACGTTCTTTCGAAATCATTCACATACTACGTCCTATTTCAAAATTTCAATTCAACATTTACACCTATTCTCTAATAGTATTAGAAAAGAGGCAATGATGACTAACAGTATTAGAAATAACACTATGGTGCAATAGTGCGTACAGTATGCATTCACATGCAATATTTCAGTAACCAAGCCAACAATTGGAGTATAAATGAGGAACCATGCACGAACAAATCTATCACCACTAAAATCTGAAAACAAGAAGTAAACTATACGGTTCGAGTTCGAGTTTCGTTGAGTGCAAGAGCTAAGTGGGCGTCGGCCTAGAAGGAGTAGCAACCAAGTGTAGTTCGACCTCTTATCACCATCTTTTCTTTCCTCGTCGTTGGCACCCTTGGATCCCGGTAAGTCGTCCTCGTAGTTTAACATTAATATGACATGCACCATGTAGTTCAACGAGCCTTGGTTTCACGTAACTTGTATACGACCCATGCGTGGTTAATGAGTACGTACGCATGCAAGGATACCGGCCGTGGCACGCATGAAATAACAACGCGTAGTAAATTTTGTCAACGATGTAGCATCGTGTAACAACAAGTAAACGACCCAAGGGAAATTGCACCAACTTTATACACGCATATGACTTGCTACAAAGGCTCACTAGGGATTAACATTACACTAGACTTACGCATAAAATATCGTAGAATTCTCACATGGTGACCTCGACCTATAACATGTGCGTCGCCGAGTAACCCAAGACGAACCACAACGAGCCTGTTGCTCGCTGTTAGCAGCGTCACAGACTCGGTAAAGAAAAGAAGATGCGTGACATGTGATTATGTACAGTGATGGGTTGTGTGATATTTAAAAGGATTGCATGTTTGATTAGTGTTTGACATTTGCGACTTAGGGAATCAAATTATTACTATTTTATTTTTAAAGATTTGACATAGGGATAGTTATGTGCTTGTACTATCGAACTCCGGTTCGAGCTCCAAATGGTGTGGTTCTGTGTCTAATTTACACTTGGCCTCTGGTGGGTTTGGGGTTGGGTGGTTCTCTGTACCTACCAGTCGTTGGCTCTAGCCATTTTTTATATTATCGGCAGTCATCTTTCGTTACTTCCTGGGGATCGGTTAACGAGTTTTATAATTATTTGAACGAGCTATATCTTAAGAGTGATAATTTTCGATACTGTAGAATTATTAACAATGGAACCGAACTTTTAAACAGGTAAGCGAGTTTATCTCGGCTCATATATTTTTGTTAACACCAAAAATATTTTCAAAAACCTATTTGAGTTTAAAATCTGGTTTTAAAAGCCACATGATTTAAATTGTAAACCATGAAACATAAGAATATTAAATACCAGTAAGTAATTTTTACAAAAATTTTAGACGTCCTCACATGGACTACAATATATAAAACGGACATTCAGACGAGATTTAAGTGACGACTAAAGTAGGTAAATGAGCGAGATAAACATATATATATGTAACTCAATAGTTGGTAAATAATAGTTATATTATTAAAACTTAAATTGTATTATTTTAACAATATGACATGTGTTCTTATGCACAGAATTACATCAAATTATGTATTAACTACCTATATGTACGGAAGTGTGTCTCATCCTTAGAAGGCTAACAGTCTAATCAAGTTGAGAACATACTCTGCGATAATTTATTATTGGACAAATAAATTGAATGATTAGTATATTGAATCCTTAGAATGTACACTCAGATTTGTCGTAATTACTTAGGTGGTTGACTGAGCCACTATTTGACGTGCATTGAACCATTGTCATTTCCAGACGATTAATTGACAAGGTGAGTTTTCATAGCCCCTACTCTACTGTTTTAAATCATCTTTTGGGGGTAAGAACATTGTTTATTTCAAACGTGTGAATACAAGTGCAATTACTCATTATTGATTGGTCTAAGTCCCGATTTAACCCAAGTTGCCATCTGCCCGATTTATCATGAACCGTTAATTACTTGTGAGCGCAAATGTTTTGGATAGATCTATCGGGATTGACATCCTTGTTTGTCTTGGACTGACATTAGTCAATCAAACACAGTTTCATTTGAGTCAGATTACGGGTGTCCCGGGTTAGACACCTGCAAGGGCATTCATTCATTGTTGGTATATGTTAACGCTTCGGTGTCATGAGCTTAGACAATAGTAATGCAATTTATATGACTTTGTATCTGTTATATTGTCATATGTGGATAAAATCTTGTGATTCATACACACTACATTTTTCTGATTCATAAACCTATGAACTCACCAACTTTATGTTGACACTTTAGCAATGTTTCCTTAGGTGTTAAGAACGAAGATGCTATATGAAGTCTTATGCATTGCAGTCATTTCCCGTTATCTGAAGATCACTTGTACTATTTAAAAACGATGTCGTATTGTCTATTTTTATGCTTCCGCTGAATGTTTAAACAATTTATTATTTCCTAATTCAAGTGATCAATTTTCTTAAAACGTCTCATATAGAGGTCGTTCTGTATTGCTTAGAAGTATGATAATCATGAAGTCACACGCCCTCGGCTGCCAGTATACTTTGATATTTTGGCGGTGTGACAACGACGCTCCCTTAAGGTGGGTGGAATGTAACAACCCGAGTTTCACGACGCGTATGACTATCGCGAGTTCGACGTCATTATTATTATTTTACGAGTTTTCATAAGCAAACGTCGACATTTAAATTTTTATTTGTCATAAATAATTATTTTCGTATTTTATTACGAACGAAAATTTAAAATATTTATTTTTGACGTTTCGCGAATCACCGTTTAATCGCGTGTTCATTAATCGTTTTAAGTATCGTAAAAATCTACGACGCACTTCATTATTATTTTATTGACCATAAATTATTATGTTGAACCTCGTCGTCTTCGTTCCTCGTATTTGGCCAAAGCTCGCGTTTCATTTAAAAGGAGTACAAGTTACTTTTAAATTTAAACATTATACACAAGTGTTATAAGTAAATGAAAAAAATATTGCATGCTCACCCCTAGCCCCTTTGTAGCCGGCCTTGGACACACACACACTCAACCTTTTCAAAATTTGTGAGTTCCCAATATTGTTAATGATTGTGTCTTATAAACCTTACTAGTATACAAGTAAACTCATAAGTCCCAAAAATTTGTTTTTCTCCTCCTTTGGTTTGCTCTCTATCCGACCACCATCAAACACACACATAC
Organism: Tanacetum coccineum; assembly: GCA_026074375.1. NCBI lineage: Eukaryota > Viridiplantae > Streptophyta > Magnoliopsida > Asterales > Asteraceae > Tanacetum > Tanacetum coccineum. The sequence goes on along the minus strand of BQNB010007276.1, from coordinate 5,395 downwards.
ACATTCCATTTTCAAGATTTGATCATTTAAAACCTAGTCAAACATCACACTAAATGATCTAGATTGATAAAGAAACAAGTCTTAGTTTGTTTTTCCTTTCCCCCTCTCCTTGTGGATTCGGACGAGTAAGCAAACAAACACCCTTTGGTGTTTGTATTTTTCTAGCTCATAAATAATGATTAGGAAGTTATGATTTGATCATCTAAGCAACAAAAAGAAGCATGCAACACGGTTTTGTTTAAAGTTGAGTATTTTTGAAACAAGAGGGTGTTCGGTTTGGTTATAGGTTCGAACCAAGGGGAAAGGCACACAAGGGTGTGTGTTTGATTGATTGAGAGCCATTTGGGTTATTGGTAAAAGATTTAAAAGTAGATTGGAGGGAGTTTTGGTTTCAAAAAGGGTGGTTTGGGTTGTTTGTCATGGGTTCAAACCGAGCAAGACACACAAGGGTGTGTTGAGTTTTGTTTATTGAGTATTGGGTTGATTAGTATAGGTTGTATTGGTTTTGGGGCTTTGATCGATTTTGGTTTTGGTTCAATTGTGGGTTCGAAGTCGCGGCCAAAGGAGCGAGGGAATGAGTCGAGTCCGATCTATTTCTCCATTAGCTCATTTGAGCCTTTGTAAGTATTCTTTTATAATGGTTTCGATTGTTTTGCGATTTGAATTAGTTTCGATGCATGCAAGTGATGGACTTGGGGAAATCTTGCGTGAATGGGCTAGACAATGTTATTGATTGATTGAGTGGGTTAAGTATAAATTAGATGTCATATTATAGGTATTTCAAATGAGCTTTTGGTCTAAAATGAGTTTTGACGTGATTTGCAAAAGGCACATTTAGTGCAGAAAGTTTAGCACGATGAACGAGGATCAAGATTTCACAAAATTTGATTTTCAACTTTTAAATATGATAAAGCTTACTTAGACGATCGTTTTGATATAAGGTAGAGCTTCTAACTCCTAATAACGAAAAAGTTAGAGCGAAAACGAGATATATATTCAAAGTATAAAAATTCAGCACTTATTAAAAGTGGTAGTTGCTGTCAAGAATTTAAATGCTCGTTTTGAGCATTTTCGAGTCCGTTTCGACCTTCTGGCGAAACAAGAAAGTTGCTCGGAATAATGTTTTACTTTGCCTTGAGGCTCGCTGATCTTAAAATCGAGTAATAACGGGTCACAACCCATGGTCAAAGTCTGTGTTTTTATTAAAATAGTCAAAGTTCCTGCAGATTCTTGTAAGGGCATTTTAGACATATTCTGTCGAGTTTCGGGTCTCGGCTAAAACTAAAAAGTTGCTCGGAATATCGTTTCGCATAAAATCTCTTTTGAGTCCGAGTCATGAAAAGGTGATATAACGGGTCGTTCGGAGCGGGTCAGACTTAGTTAATAAATATGTATAAAAAGTCAAAGTCAATAAAAATCCAACGTTGACCCTAGAAAGTTAACGGGTTAATACTAAACTTGTCGGATGTCGTGGAGATAATTGAACTCTAATATTACTACAAGAAAGATATTTTTAAAACTTAACAAATGATACGAACGAGGTAAATTCTAAAAAATAGAAACTTTCGTAATAATCGAAAAATAATATCGATATGGGTGACTCAATCCTTTTAGTATATATATAAATACAATATATATAATAAGGATAAATCTCAAAGATATCAATGATAAGAATTCCGTAAGGCTTTTTAAAAGATATTACTTTTAACCAAAGTAAAACCCTAAAAAAAACCTTCCCGGGTCGTGTCCCGACGAGGTGCGAATTTGAAAATCAAGGTAACGTTTGTGAAAGAATGCTTGAATATCACAAATTGGGTTTACTTTCCTATTCTACATATAAAATGCAAAAACAAGTAAAAGCACGCTAAAAACGAAAGCAATTAAAGCTAAAACACTAAAAACGATAACGGGATTCAAATCCTGTTCTTTAAAAAACTAAATTCTACAAATTTAACCCTAAAAATGCAAATTTAATTTTTATAAATCCTAAATGATAAAATAAAATTAAAAAAAAAGAATTATATTTTTTTGACTTTTATATTATTTATTATGAATTAAAAAAAATTTTAAACAAAAAAATGCATTAAAAATACTAAACTAAATTAAAAAAATCTAGAAAAATCACGTAAAGTACTTTAAACTAATTAAAATCTAAGAAAAATAAAAGATTTGGAAAAGCAGTTGAAATAAGCAGGCAAATAAGCTTAAATAAGCTGATAAGCTAAACTGGCTAAATGACTATAAATAAAAATTAATACAAACTATAATCGAAAAAGACCTCAAGGCAATTGGTGCGTGGTGTGTGTGTTAAAACGTTGGTTGAGTGAGGGAGAGGTCTCAGGTTCGAGCCTTGCTCACCTTGACTTCTCCTTCACTCCCAATGTTTTTATTTTTACAAACTTTTTTAACAACTTTTTAGATAAGCAAATTTTAAGCAACTTTTGTAAAGGAATTATTTTTAAAACACTCAAATAAGCTCAGAAAAAGCTTAAAAAGCTATCAGACCTCAGAGGTGGGCTGTTAAGCTAAAAGCTTAACTGTTTTGCACTAATAAGCTTAAATAAGCTCTAAATAAGCTCTACAACTTCCAAAAGCTTAAACCTAATCTATTAAGCAAGTCTAAACCTAAATTAAGCAGTGATAACACCTAATAAGCTCTAATATTCAAATTAAGCTAAACTTTAAAACTGGCAGGCCTAAATTCAGGCTAAAACCTCAACTTTGAGCTTAAAAATAAGCAACCTAATGGAACATTATGGCTAAATGATGAACAGAACAAACCAAGCTTATATATCAAACTATAAGAATCCACAAAAAGATTTGAGTTTGAAACACAGATAAGCCATGAAAAAGCTAAGTGAAAAAGCCACTTACACTCAGTATATGCTGAGTTTTTTTCAACTTTTATAAAGACAAAAGCAAAAATGCAGGCCTATATTAAGCTATGAAAAGGACTTTTAAAAGACAAAATAAGCTCAAACAGATTGAGCTTGACACCTAAAGAGCTTGTGCTATGAATTTCAAAATCTAAAAATAACTTTAACTAATCTAAAATTGCTAATGAAAAATGGCTTATGGACTTTGAAAATGAAAGAAAACTTAGACAGATTTTTGACCCAGTCTCACAAAACAATTGCACACTTAAACTAGATCTAATCTACTGAATTCATGACCTAAAACAAGCAAGAAAACACACCTACAAGCAATCAAATCAAATAAGCTGGTATATAAAACAATGACACCACAGATTCTTAGAAAAGATAGCTAAAGCCTTAAAACCAAATTGTAAACCTTAAAAACTTATGAAAACAGATTATAAAACCTAAATCTAGCTAAACAAAGACGGATTAAGAGCCAAAACAAGCTCAAGCAGTGGTACCCATAGTTACCACTGCTTGTGCCAAACACCCCTTTAAATCTTTAAATTTCATTTTAAGCTAAAAAAAATTATGAAAAGGCCTAATTTATGGAAACAAATGGATGTTTATGCATGTTAAGGATGTTTAAGCAATAGTTATGGAGAAATATGCACTAAAATAAGCTGAACTAGATAGGCAGTATTAATACTTAATGAAACAATAGAAACTCTAAATGATCTTTCCTTCATTCAAATCTACTTCTAAGCTATGTAGTAAACATACTAAGCTATATTTAGGAAAACTAAGCATGAATAAGCAGATAATTAACACAAATAAGTAGATAAAAGAAGCAAACAGTGAATAAGCCAAAAATTGAAAAATGAAAAACTTACAAAACCCTTTGCACAAACAAGGGTATAAAAGCTTTTGAAAAGCTAAATCTACAAGCTCCAGCTTGTTTAGAACAAGCTGGTATGGTCATATAAGCCCATCCAGGTTTGGCTTATCTTCCACATTAAGCTGAGGTGATTTAAAAGTGAATTTTGAGTAAAACTAAATTAGAACAGACATGAGCTTATGAAAATAATTTTAAAACACAATTTTAAGATTAAATGCATAAGGTAAAATAGAATTTAAAAATGATAGAATTTTAAAACTTAAAACTTGAATTTTCATTAAACTTAAAAACATTACAAGGCTTGAAAAGTAAAGTACATTTAAAGTAAAATAAGTAAAAACAGGTTTACACTACTCCTAAATTACATGAGTTCAAATGTCGAAAATAAGCACTATTTATATAAAAATTGCAATGCATAGATGTGCTTCTTGTGTTTCTTGTGAGAGAGACTTCAAAGTCATCATCTTAACCCTTCATTTGTCTTGTTCACCAAGTCTATCAATTTCAGCCCTTGATTTTGCCTTCTAAACATCAACCAATAAGAATTATTTAGATCACCAAGGTAGAATTTGGTTGTTTATGGTGGTGGGTAAGGTGGGAAAGTGATGCGTTTGTTCTGGGGTGCAAAGGTCGAGGTGAGAAACAAGGATGATGAATAGTGATAGGTGGGATTTGGCGGGAAATGGTTGTATGGTACTGTTAGTTTGTTTTTAACGAGGGTTAGGGGAAAAGGATTAAGGGTGCAAGGGTTTATGCATTGTAGGGGCTAACCTTGTTAGTCCCTAAGGACTAGCAATGTTAGTCCTTAAGGACTAACGGTGTAAAAAGGGGGAAGGGTGTTATGGTTAAGTGGTTAAGTGGGTTAAGGGTATAAGGTTTGGGCTTTTGTTTGGGCCGGGTAAGGGATATAAAGGATTTTGGACTTTTAAGGATTATAACACTTATAAGTGTTATAAATCAAGGCTTAATGGGCTGACCCGGCCCATTAAATGGGTACGGGTTGGCCCATTTAAGATTTCTTTGGATTCGGCCTCGTCTTTGACTTTGACTTTTTTTTACTTTGACTTTGACTTTTTCACGCTCTTTCCAATCCCGTGCTCGGTTTTGTCGGGTTTGACTTGATTTTTGTCCTTTTATGAATATCCGTTACCTGTACATCATGAATAGCGAAACACACAAATACACTGTATTTTGGTCATTTTAGGCATGTTTTTCTAGGCAAAAGGTATGTGTAATTAAGCACATACCAAAATCCCCCATACTAAGATATTGCCGTGTCCTCACGCAATGCCATAAGTAAACACTTTAGAAAACCAAGAATCTCAATCTTCCTTGACTAATTACCTCGAAAAGTAGCTAAGTGTTCATCAAGGGGAATTAAAGAATCACTAATTTTGAAAAGCCCCGTTTTGACCATTTTTTAAAAATCTACACTTATTACCACACATATTTTTGTATTTTTCCTTTTTTCTTATTTTTTTTGTATTTTTTTCCTTTTAAGCAACTAACTAGAATGAATGGACTTTCGTTATTTTCATAACTTTATGGGTCACGAAATAAGAAGCACTTTAATCCTAAAATGCTCAAAAAGATAAATTCATCGTCCTCGACTTTTCACTCGTCCCAAACCAAGCTTAAA